>VJMY01000612.1:0-43608 GCA_009869795.1 Neelides sp. FZ-2019 | reverse complement strand
AAAATTACATTAAATTAAATTAAAAATCATTTAATACTTAGTATTACTTTTAGTTGGGAAATTCTCATTTTAGGATATATCTAATAAGTATATTTTCTATACTTTTAATGTTTTAATTACAAATAATAGTAAAAAAAATTATTATAATTTTCATTAATGAATTCCTCGTGCAGTTCCTCCTAAAATCGTCCCGTTCACATTTGGCGACGAAGTGATGAACTCGGGGAACATCGCACAAATCCAATGTTTGGTGGCGGAAGGCGACGTGCCCTTGCAAATCACTTGGTCTTTCCATGGGGAGAATTTGAGCACGCGGTCGCAAAGTGGAGTTACAACGATGAAAGTTGGCTCCAAGAGCAGTTTGCTCATTGTTGAGTCCGCCACGTCCGAGCATAGTGGGAATTACACATGTTCGGCTAAGAATGCCGCTGGAATTGCCAATTTCACTGCAGAGCTCATAGTCAATGGTTAAGATCATTTGAGATGAAAATATTTAAATTGCGGCTAAATAGCTTTTAATTATCGTAAATTCTGCTTCACGTTTTTTATTTAACTTTAAATATCATGGCATTTATCATCCAATATCATGTCATTAAACAAGAAAAATTCAACATTTTATTTAAACGCTACAAAGAATATCTCTACAGATATCTCTACAGACAAATAATGACAGGAAAAAGGGGAACACTTGCACATATTATCTAAATGTTAAAAAGTCCTATTATTTATTTATTTTAATTTTTATAATATAAAATAAATTGATTATTCAATAGTTGAACTTGTTTAATAGTTCCTCCAAAACTCGTGCCATTTACCTTCGGTGATGAGCCGTTGGAACCCGGGAATTTGGCCCAAATTCAATGCATTGTGACCGAAGGGGACGTGCCGGTCCAACTCACTTGGTCTTTCCACGGCCAACATTCTTCGACTCATCGGACTCAAAGTGGAGTCAATACGATGAAGTTGGGCCAAAAGTCTTCGATCCTCTCAATTGAAGCGGTCAATTCGGAGCATTCGGGATTTTACACATGTTCTGCTAAGAACCATGCAGGCACAGCCAATTACACGGCTCAACTCATTGTTAATGGTTATTTATCTTCATGAATATTTACTAATTGCTGCTATTAGTATATGCCAGCATTGCTTTTCAATTCGTTCTTTCATCTTTATATTTATAAAAATAGTTAATATTAAAATACACTTTTAGGATTCATACAATTTTAGGAAAATTGCAAGGAAATGACAATGATCCTTATTTAGTTATACAACTTATAGCATTAATTCTAAAAAAAATCATACTTAACGAATTAAAATTAGCAGGAACTAAAATTAACATCATCTTTTAATCCTAAAAAGAGTAAGTTAAAAACGAGACGTCTATGCTTAATTGTCTGACAAATCCAGGTTTGTTAAATCTTGGACGGAGGAATAGATTTTATAAACCTATGGATCATTGGTCTGGAACGGGACCTTGTGGTTCCAATTAGTTGTCCTTACAAGAGCGGAGCGACAACCCATGTGGCTCCTCCAGTATGTGTCGCTCCGAAGATCTTGTTTTGGTGTTATAAGTTGTGCGACAATCCGTCTTGAGAGACGAGACTCTTTCGGCCCCAATTTGAGTATGTGTTTATCCGGAGGTTATCTTTTGTTGACGTGAGGGGTGCGACAATACATATTATGGGACGACTCTGACCTTGTCGTTTGACCAATTTTGGTATTCCTTGCTCCGAAGGTCTCGTTTTGTTCATATGTCATGGCTATCAAGACTGGGTTAATGTTTGGAAACAAATACTTGACCCGTTAATCAAAAAAAGGTTAATTGCAGGAAAGCAGACCCATTGTTATTTTATTGTTATTTAGAGCTTAATGAAGGTTTTTTAGGAAGAAAAAATTATTTAATTGGAAAATAAAAATTCATTAATTAGAAAAAGGCTATTGATTATTAATTCTTAACGGTTAATTTATTTAGTTCCGCCGAAAATCACGCCTTTTACGTTCGGCGATGACCCGTTGACCTCGGGAGATCACACCTCGCTCCAATGTAGTGTTCATGAAGGGGATTTGCCTTTGAGCATCTCTTGGATCTTTCATGGGAAAGAACTCTCCTCGCAAATGGGGATCGAAACGGTTAGAATAGGAAAAAGAGTCAATTTGTTGACCATTGAGTCCATCGCTGCATTCCACGCTGGGAATTACACTTGCGTGAGTTCCAACAAGGCAGGGAACACAAACTGGACGAGTCAACTGGTCGTTCGCGGTAGTTTAATTTACATCCATAACTTTGTGTCATTTTAACATTGACTCGCTCGCTTTTATTGGAAATTAATTTCTTTTTCTTCACACACACGTCTGGTTTGCATAAATACTGTTTTAATCATTTTTTTAGTAGTTGAATTTATAATAGATTTTAGTTAGGAAAATTTTGCATAAAATTGTCATTATCAGCATAATAATTTTATATCATCATAATAACTTTTAAACATTAATTGGCAATTAATTTAACAATCATCATTAATCCAATAACATTTAAAAATGAACTTGGTGAAAGCACTGGTGAAAGTAATGGTGAAAGTTAACTGTTTAAATCATTAAAGACAACTGTTAACAGCAAATTAACGAGGGATTTGGTGCAGGGATTTGAAAGAAAGTTAATAATTACAAAATGGGCAACTTTTCCCAGTTCCGCCTCGGATCATTCCCTTTTCGTTTGGCGACACGGCGTTGAGGTCGGGCGAGTACAAGACGCTCGACTGCACGGTGGCAGAGGGCGATCTCCCCATGTCCATCTCGTGGATCTTCCACGGCCGCGACCTCTCCTCCCAGATGGGCATTGAGACTACGAAGATCGGGAAGCGGACGAATCTCTTGAGCATTGACTCCATCGCCGCTTCCCACTCAGGCGTCTACACCTGCACGGCATCAAATGCCGCAGGAATCGCAAATTATTCCGCCTCGCTCATTGTTCAGGGTATTCCTTAATAGGATTCTCTCAGAATAAACTCTTTTGCCAAAAGCACATGCATCATTGCGCCGTTCTGTCATTCTATATTTATATTTATTTAATTTTACAGAACCACAAATATTCAATGGTTAAGAAGATTCGGCGTAGACGTAATAGTCATTATAAAATAAGTATTTTAAATAAAATATGGCTAAATTACATTTATTAGAATAAATTCATAAGGTCATAAATTCAATTAAGGGTAAAATTACTAAAGTGCCATTAAGGGCATTTGTTAATTAAGTTCAGAATTAAGTAATTTGTAATTAAGTGTACAGAACTGTTTAATTGTTCAATATACTTAGCAAACTAAGGGAAAAAATTGGTTTTGGTATTTTGTAGTTCCACCGTCGATAGTTCCATTTGATTTCGGTGAAGAACCGGTGTATGCAGGTGGCACAACACAAGTTACTTGCCTTGTTGGCACAGGTTAGATTTCATTTATATTTAGCCATCATTTACGATTAAGTCACTCGAATGTCCAAAAGTGTTTTTGAGAAGGGAGTTAATGTGTTGGTTCAATGTAATTAATAGGAGATACCCCATTGGACATAACATGGAGTTTTCAAGGCGGACCGTTGAGTTCCCATCAGGGCATGAAAACGACGTTGATAGGAGCAAGGATGAGCGTTCTGCTTGTTGAACCCGTCATTCCGGGAAATAGAGGGGAATACACCTGCACGGCCAGGCTAGTTCAGAATTATACTTAAATAATAATTATTCGGTAAAGTATTTTGTTAATTTTTAATAAGGGTTGATTAATTGACATTTTATGTCACATGGTAGAAATTCAGCTGGGATAGCAAATTCATCTGCGACTTTACAAGTTTATGGCAAGTTAAACAGTTTGGGGATTTGTAGGAAAAGCAAATTGCAAGCATATTTTTTAATTAATTAGGCGAACCAAATTTTAAGATAAAGTCATAATGAGATTTTCATATTTACAACCTGAATATTTAACATAATTCCTTTTTTGTTTCGTTTTTAATTCGTTTATTGCTTATTTGTGTTTGTATTTGTCATTATGTTATGTAATAAGTATTTATCATTATTGTCTTTTATTTTCGTGTTCACTTTTAATTTATTTAATTAGTCGTCTAAAATTATTGTTTTAAATGTATTTATTCAATATTATAAGTAGAAAATGAATAGTTGGATGAAAGTTTCTTTTGTTAAAAATTCATAATTAGTGAATTGTAGTTAACTACTTCTTTTGGTTATATAAGTTTGTGTTGATTCGTCTGGCATGTAACGCGCAGCATGTGCTTTTCCGCTTTGAATAATTCTCATCCTTTGAAGGATCATTGGACTAATTGTGACTTTGAAACTCATTAGTTCCACCACGTTGGATTGTTGAGCCAACTGATCGAGCATTTGCTCAAGGAAGTGATGCGAGAATTGAATGTAAATCCGATGGGTTTCCTAAACCAACCGTTACATGGAAAAAAGCTGCTGGTAAGTCAAATAATATTTTGTAATTTATTTATTAAATAAACATTCCAGAATATTAAAAATTAGAACCACTCTCATCGGTCATTTTTTGTTCTAAAACATTCCTTATTACTTTTTCAATTGAAATATTAATTCTATTATTTCATTGATTGATTAAAGGTGAAGGGCCAATGGACTATCGTGACTTGAAAGGGTCAGCTCCAGGAATGCGCGTGGAAGATGGCCATCTCGTCATTGCCTCAATTCCCAAACAAGCAGAAGGCTATTATCTCTGCGAAGCGAACAATGGCATTGGAGCCGGACTTTCTGCTGTTATTTACATCTCCGTTCAAGGTTGGTTGAATTGGAAAGTTTTAAATCTTAAATCAATTGGACGATTAATAACTAAATATTTTTTGTACAGCACCACCACAATTTGAAATTAAATACAAAAACCAAACGGCACGTCGAGGCGAACCAGCAGTTTTGCAATGCGAAGGCAAAGGCGAAAAACCAATTGGGATTTTATGGAGCCGAGATGGGAAGCGACTTGACCCCAAAGCCGACCCGAGATACACGATCAGAGAGGAAATTCTCTCAAATGGCGTGTTGAGCGACTTGAGCGTGAAAAGATCAGAGAGATCCGACACGGCTTTGTTCACTTGCGTCGCCACGAATGCTTTTGGTTCTGATGAAACAAGCATCAATCTCATTGTTCAAGGTAAAAATTCTCTAAAATTGACAATAACTCTTATAAGGAAGAGTAAAGAATCGATGAATGAGTCATTTTCTGTAATATTGAATTGTAAATGTAATAATTTAATACTAATTAAATATAAAATTCGGATTTTAGAACCACCTGAAGTTCCCTCTGGACTCAAAGTATTGGACAAATCTGGACGATCCGTTCAACTGGCCTGGAATGAACCTTATAGTGGGAATTCTCCCATCACGCGTTACTTCATCGAGTTCAAAATCTCCAAGAGTGATTGGAATACAGGGAAAGACCGCGTGATGGTTCCAGGGTCTCAGACTTTGGCGGGCGTTTACAATCTCAGACCCGCCACCACGTACCATTTGAGACTCGTAGCGGAAAATGAAGTTGGAACTTCGGAGGCTTCGCAGTCAGTCACGATCATCACGGCAGAAGAAGCTCCTTCGGGACCACCACAGTCAATTTCCGTAATTGAAATCATATTTTAATATTTAGCTTTATTTAATATATTATTTAATATATTATAAAATAGTTTAATAATTTTAAACATCCATACATTGAATATTAAATGTCCCTAGCACGTAGATATTAATTAGATTTCAATTTTAAGGTTTTGTTTAAATTGGTTGAATTAAAATGACCAGGTTGATCCCGTCGACCAACACACGTTGAAAGTGACATGGAAGCCTCCATTGAGAGAAGAATGGAACGGGGAAATCATGGGCTATTACGTTGGCTACAAACTCGCCTCTTCAGACAAACCCTATTTGTTTGAAACTGTGGAATTCTCAAGAGAAGTCGGCAAAGAACATCATCTCATGATTTCTAACTTGAAGTAATAATCCTTTTTTAAAATTATGCATTGTTACGATAAATACGTTACATACGCATTACGCAACAGATTGTTCTTTTTATTTATCTCTACACTATACTAATGACTATAAAACTATAATCGTAGGGATCGTTTATTTGTAAATAATCATACTTTAACTAACGATCAAAGGAGAGCCAAAAATCTGATGGACAATTCAAATGGTTTAATTTAATGTTTTTTCTAAAAGAACATATACGGAATATTCGGTGGTTGTTCAAGCCTTCAATCGAATTGGGCCAGGACCAATGTCCAAGGAAGTGACCCAACACACAGCAGAAGGGAAACCCGAACAGGCGCCGCAAGACATTGGTTGCACCACGTTGACGTCTCAATCCATTCGCGTTTCTTGGACTTCCCCGCCACTGGCGTCTGCCAATGGCGTGATCAAAGGGTATAAAGTCATTTTTGGACCAGCAGCCACTTGGTATGGTAAGTCACTTAAGCATTATTAATTTTCCCACAATTTTGGTGTCCTGATATCTAGTTTAAGTATTGATTTTGAACTTTTTAACAAGAAAAGTTTTTAAAATTATAAATGACATTTTTCTAGATGAAAAAACAAAGGATGTGAAAGTCACGTCTGCGAGTGAGACGATTCTTCATGGACTCAAGAAATACACGAATTACAATATCACGATCCTCGCTTTTACGAGCGGAGGCGACGGAGTTCAAACGGTGGCCATCAGTTGCCATACAGAACAAGACGTTCCAGGATCTCCAATGTCGGTGAAAGCGTCGGTGATGTCGACTGACTCGATTCTCGTCTCATGGCAGCCGCCTTCAATGCCAAATGGAGTTGTCACACAATATACCGTTTACATCCGAAGCATAACCAATGACAAGGAGGTATGCAAAGCATTCAAAATATATAAATTCTTAATTGTTTGTTTTAAAATTCACTATTATTTGACAATTAGTGAGGAATTTGATTTGCATTTAAATTGAGTATTAAAATATTTATTCCTTTTTATTACATTTAAGAATGAACCAAAGGCCCAAAAAGTCCCGGCTTTCCAAACAACTTATGAAGTTTCTGGTTTGAGACGCAAAGAACGTTATGAATTTTGGGTCACGGCTGGTAAGTGTGAAAAAAAATTTTTAAATGAATATTTATAATAATGTGAATAATGAATTAAGAAATTTGAATTTAACTTTTTTTGTAATATTTAGCAACTGCTATTGGAGAAGGCCAAGCGTCAAAGTCAGTGACGATTTCGCTCTCTAACAAAATCGCTGCTAAAATTGCATCTTTTGCTGAGAAACTCGTGGCCACTCACAAGGAAGACGTGAAATTGCCTTGCCAAGCCGTTGGAGTTCCAGCACCAGAAATTAAATGGAAGGTTCGCTTTAAAATCCAAATATAATATTTTTTAATTATTAAGTTATTAATAATTATAATAAACCAAAAGCTTTATTTGTCAGAATTGGTTCAATTTCATGTTGAAATTCTTTTGATCAATCAACTAATATTAAAATGTATTTAAAGGTTAAGGGCCAAAGTTTAACACAAAGCGACCGGCTTCGTCTTCTCCCTGACGGAAGTCTCCTGATCAAAGAAGTGACACGGAAGGACGCCGGGGATTATTCATGCAAGGCAGAAAACTCCTTTGGACATGATGCCATCATGCACACGTTGGTCGTCCAAGCTCCGCCTCAACCGCCCAGCATAACTTTGTCGGGAACAACCGGCGTGGCCATCACAGTCCGACTTAAATCTCCCACTGACTCGGCTCCGCTCCACGGTTTGACTCTCCACTACAAGCAAGATTTTGGGGAATGGGACACGCAGCAGATTGGGCCTTCCATTTCTGAATATACGCTTGAGGGACTCTCGTGTGGAACGAGATATCAAATATATGCGACTTCATATAACAGGTAATTTTAATTTAATTAATTTACAACAACCAGAGAATACGCACATGTTTACTTAATTTAAGAAAATTAATTTAAAATATTTTTTAGCATCGGCACTGGGGACGCCTCGGACATTTTGAACACGCGGACGAAAGGAGCGAAACCTGGGGTTCCTTTGGCTCAGCGATTCATTGAAGTTTCGCCAAACAGCGTGACGCTTCATTTGAGCTCGTGGGATGACGGCGGTTGCCCAATGCTCTACTTCGTTGTGGAATACAAAGCCAAGTAATTTATTAACTATGTTAAAACAATTTATAACTTAGTTAATTTGAAAGATTTTGTTAGAAAGAAACGCCATTTATAATTAAAAGTATAACTGTAAAAATTAATTAATGTTTGTAGTAAAAATTAATTTATACAGTTGGTTTTGACTTATTGAGGTATAATTGTGGAAATCTAGAAGTTGTAAAAGTTTTCTCTTCTATACTTCCATTTAGACTTCATCAAAATGAATGGACGATGGTGTCGAACAGCGTGAAGCCGAGTGGAAATTACGTTGTTTTGGATTTGACTCCAGCAACTTGGTATCAACTCCGTGTGACTGCCCATAACAATGTTGGGTTCACCCAAGCTGAATTCGAATTTGCTACTCTCACCGTTACCGGAAGTATGTTCAAATTACAATTTAACCATAATTTATAATATTTTTATAATTAAAAACAATTTATAGTAATAAATATACTAAAATTATCGTTTTAAGAAATTATGATAAAGTCTTAGTGATAGTAAAATCTTATTGTTAGTGTTAGGATAGCGAGGGTCGTGAAATTGATTAAAGTTAGGGTTAGTTTAAACGTTTATCTAATTAGTGAAATGTAGTGGACGGTGCTCCGTTCGCCGCCACGTCTCTGACATCTTTTCTGAATGTTGGGTGAACTCGTAGATATTCTGGCCCCACCATCACGAGAAGATAGCAACGACGTGGCGGCGGACTGGATTGCCTATTTGTCTGCTCATCTCAATCTTGTCGTCCCGGTGGTCACGGCCATCATTGTCATTTTCACGGCCCTCATCACCATCTGTGCCTTGAGACGCGGAAAACACGAGTCCATGCACAAAGGTAAATATTTTCTCTTTTTCTCCTTAGGCGTCATTGCCCCAGCGAGGAACAATGACAATGGACGCGGGGTTCTCCTCGCCTACTTTCCCTGGTTGCCCGAATTCGTGGACTACAACATGATCATTGCGGGGTTGGCCGTCGTGGTCATCATCCTTGTAGGATTTGCTGTAATTTGCGTGGCCGTGTCACGGCGGCATCGTGGCCCTGAGTGCACAAGGCTTAGAGGTTCCTTCACCAAAATCCCTTAAATCAAAATTCTCTTTATTAACACTCCTATTAATATTATTTTTAAATGTCAATTTATTAAAAATGCTCTCAGTTTTAGCATAGTTGAGCTTCCTAGTTCATTCACTAAATTCTCCCTAATATGAGTTTTTTCTTTGTTATTAAATATCCATTAATTTATCTTTAATTACCAATTTATTTTAAAATGTTCTCAAATTTCAATAGATTTCTTTAATCTTTGCATAAATGAAAATTCCCTTTTTTAACACTCACAATAAAAATTTTAATGTCAACTTATTAAAAAAATGTCTTCATTTTAATAGTTAATGCTTAAGGCTTCGAGGTTCCTTCACCATAGTACGCCACACTCCCTTAAATGAAAATTCTCTCTATTGACTCTCTTATTAATATTTTTTTAAATTGACAAATTATTAAAATTGTCCTCGAACTTTATTAGTTTGAATCGTTGCGTCGTATTTCTTACTATTAGTAATACATTGAATGAATTTGAATTTCCAGATGAAGGACTTTATGCTCAACCGGACATGAGAGGAATGACATTGAAACGGGAATTCAGAGATGAACTTGGCTACATTGCACCGCCGAATAGGAAACTTCCGCCAGTCCCTGGATCAAATTACAATACTTGCGATCGTCTCAAGCGAGGTAAGTGTGGGTGATATCAAGTGGAAATCATAGTTAGAAATATTAATTTAAAACACGTTAAACTGTATTGAGTCAATGAAATCCTTCGGGTGAAGGACGCCCTAAAGAACGTTTAATAAAATAAACGTTTGGTAAGTCATTTTTCACCTCATCTGGATCACACACAATGTGGCATGTGGGATGAATGTGAATTTTAGAGTTTTAGAAAATTAGACATGAGAATGCCCAGATTAAATTACAAAAAATGGAAAATGTTTAGAATAATTAGAAAACTTATCAAGCAAATAACGAAATTTAAACTTTAAGAACAATACGTACCGTTCACTAAACTAAATTGAAATTATCCAATTAAACCTTAAAAAATAATTTTTGATTAGTTAATTTGGCTAAATTAAAACTTTTTTGAGCCAAAATATAAGTAAACAATTGATCAACAATAAGCTAATGCAATTAGTTGTAGTCACTTTTAAATAACTTTTTATGTAAAATCCACTAAATTAAACCAAATGCCATTTAAAAAATGGGAAATTCCTTTAAACTAGATATTTACATATTTTTTAATTAGTTGGCTTTTGATGTTTTTTACACGAATGACTTTTTGAGATCCTCGCTTAAGTCTGTTTTGGCTCATTTCCCTCACGACGTTCAGGTCAAGGCGGAGCCACATGGAATCCTCACCGTGCCACGACGGCCATTGGCGACCCCCACACCTACGCCGAGTTGGCAGATGGGAACGGCGGGGTTTACTACGGCGACAAACCGCCGATTCCTCCACATGCCCAGAACTCTGACGATAGTTCCCTCTATTCTAGACCCCCCAACGGCGGTGGTAATTCCCATTAATTTTATTCATTATTTCTCTTCTTCTCACTTACTCAAAAGTCTCCTTTACGATGAAGTGGATGAAACCAACGCACTCATCGCCTCTTGTGACATCTTTTCTCTCTTTTTTATAATAATAAATCTTCGAATCCTCTAAATTGACATTCTAATGAAGAATGCCAATTAATAATTGAATTTCTAATTAACTAAAACTTTGTCTTTTAATTAGGGCCAGGTGGACCAGGCGGACCGGATGAGGAAATTTGCCCATATGCCACTTTCCACTTGCTTGGATTCCGTGAGGAAATGGATCCGTCAAAGGCTGCCATGACTCTTCCGCATCCTCCTGGACATGGACATCATCGTGGTGGTTCGGCTCAAAATGTAACTTTTATTTAAACTTAGCCATTTTACTTTAATTTTAAAGCCACCTCAATTGCATCTATGAATTAACGATGCTTTAACCATAAATAATAAATTTAAAGCAACAACGTGGAAGCAACACAACTCGCTATGGGCGTGGGCCAGTTGGAACCGGCGTTGTGTCTTCTTTGGCTGGTGGTGGAGTCGTTGGGCCCAATGGAATGATCATGCCAACCAACAACGTCTTTTCCGAATATGACGACCCGGCCAACATTGAAGATGAATACGGCTATCACTCACCAAACAGACGCGGATCGATGGGACGACGTTCAATGGGTATTTTTATTTTTTTTAAAAGTCGCTAGATTAATTAAAAATTAATTAAAATATTTTAAGAGAAGAATATATAATTAATAGATTCCACGCACTCTGAGCCGTAATTGCGTTCAAATATACACGAAATATGGTTCAGAGTGTGTGGAACCTATTATAGTTATTTCTCTCGAAATATCGTTTGTGTCTATTGCTTTGTGTATTTTTTGTCTTAATCAACTTTATTAAATTTGGAAGTTTAACTGATTATTAATTCTTCAAAATATTTATTTCCTTTAATTTAAAATTTTGATCATTTAAATTTTTAGATTTTATTCAAATAAAAATTAAATGTAGTTAGAAATTATTAGATTTGTTGGGGTTGTTTTCATAGCCATTCTTTTCTTTGTAGGATCGATGAGGACAGTACCAATTCCAGAGAGCCCTTCACCTCCGCCGCCGCCTCCACCACGGCCAGATGGCGAAACGCCGAACTCGACTCCTTCGCACTCACAGAACAACCAGAGCACGAACTCGGCCAACGACTCCAAGGACTCGAATGAAATGTCAGAGGCCGAGTGCGATCGCGATCCCTTGATTAAAACCCGCGGGTCAACCGGGCCGCAAAACCCGGCAAACAACATGAGCACTGAGGAAATGCGTCGGCTCCTCGAGAAGTAAGAAACTCTGAATTGCCTTTTCTAACACACTTAGTTAACAATTTAGTTAATTAACAATTAGCTAACACTCTATTAAACCAACCAACACAAAAATTATTAATAAATGCGTGAAATCTGTCTAATCCTTTTAATCTTTTTCTCATTCTTTCAATCTGCTGCCAGGAATCAGTAAGTGTGAATTAATTCCTTGAATATTTTTTCATTTTCGTTTTCTTTCTTTTTTGTGTTTTGTTCTCGCACTTCTCCTTTGGGTCGTAAAGTTACCTCCTGTTTGGGGAAATCTAGGAATGAAGGAGCTCATCCTTGTGTCAATGGACTCACGCCCTATGACACGGTCAATGTCTAAAAGGCCAACTCTTAGCCCCTCTGACCTTCGTGCTGTCTGTGAAGGAACGGGTCATTGGGAAGTCAACACGTGCAGTCATCGCGGGACCCACCGCGTTAACACATCTAATTTTAGTCTAAAAACTTAAGGGACTTTAAATCTAAGGATTTACAATCTTAAGGAACTTAGCATTTAAGCAACTTTAAAGTTGAAGGAGTTTAAGCTTAAGGAACTTTGCAATTAAGGAACTTTACCATTTAAGGAACTTTACATTATAAACCTTTTTATATAAGAAACGTCAAACTCGACTGTCGCATGAACGAGTGAATTTAGGGAAAAGGAAGGTAAAAGAAGGTTTTTGTATTTAAATGTTCTTCGTTCTTCCCTCACGCTGCAATGCCGCACAATTCTTATGTAAAATATTATTTTATTACAATTTTAATTCTTTATGGTTAGGTTTTCGGTTGTCGAAGTACTAGACCTTTTAATTATTGTTTAGTTAATGTCTTATTACAATTAACTATTACTTATATTTATTTATTTCGATCATAGAAGAAGTCAATCGTGCATGTTACCAAAAATTGGTTATGTTATATAAATTTAATTTGACATTAACGTTAATTAAGATTTTAGACAGAAAATCTCGTTTGTCTCGTTTGAAAAAATACGAATTTCTTATTCATAGTCATTGTGCTCGAATTGTCGTTTTAATTATAAGTTATTTGTTATTTTATTTGTAAAATAAGTTTTTTAAAGGATTGATTAATTATCCTTAATTTTAAAGGTTGGCTAAGTTGAATGTACAGAGGATATTTACATATTTATTTTACGCTCGTTATGTATATAATTTTGTTGACTGTTTTTATTAAGTGTAAACATAAGTAAAATGTGTTAATAATTTTACCTTATTTTTTACTATTTATATATTTCTTGTTATTTCTCGACTACTTTTTTAAATATTTATATTTAAATTGAGAATTTGCTTTCATTTCAAGTACAGATGCGAAAGCTTCGGAGTCTTCAAACGTTTATTATAATGCATTGGTAAAAGCGTGAAATTAAAGGGAAGTAAACTTTACAACATACTCGTAATTATTTAGATAAACGTAAAGTATAATTAGTTGAGAAATCTACTTAAATAACTCTAAATAAGCCTAAACTTAAAAATTCTCGAAATGCTCATAATCTTACAAATTCGTAGGACGAGACATTGAAGCGGCTAATGGCATTCATAGTTGACTAATTGTAAATAAATACCAATAATACCTTTTAAAAGGTTTCTTGGCCACACAGTAGCAAACATTAGAATAAACCAGTAGACCAGCACTGTAAAAAAAACTCATCACGAGCACTTTAGTAATATAAAAAAGCAATTATGTATAAGGATAATCGGCTTGAGCAACTTTTCAAGGCGCCTAATGATTAAAAAAATCCTCAATCTATTAGCAAATGAAAAAGGTCAATTAGGAATTAAGTACGTTTAAGACGTTTTTAATCCGTTTAAATCGGGAAGGATAAGAGGGAAAAGAGCTATTTGCATTATTATTTTCCTTTAAGGCATTGTAAAGCTGGAAGCTTAAGAAAGTGATCCTTCTTGGCTTTAACTTCCCTTTCTTTGTATTTATTCCAAGAGGGAAGTAATTGAGTTGGTTAAGGAATTCCAACGCTTTTCGTCAAAGTCCTTTTTGGATCCAATTAAGCGCCCCCTTTTAAATTCACTTGTCTAAATGAATCAAATGTTTCTCCTTCTCAAAAGCCCAATAAGTTCCCTCTTTCTTTATTCAGACTACCATAGTTATCGTTAGATAAAGGCACAGAAGGGGTTTACTTTTGGTCTGCTTTTGGCTAGAGAAATTGGGAGAAAATGATTAAAAGTTTGTTCTCAAATCTTCTTTGCGAGTTTTGGAACTTTTTGGAATCACTTGAGAATTCCCTCTTCTAGAGATGTGAACCAAACTTTTGACATTCATTTATATTGGGAAAGGTTTAAAAGAGTATTTTTGGTTTCCGATTTTCCTTTTCAATTATTTATTTATATATAATTAATTATTTATCATATTAAGCAGGGATTATATTTACAAGATAAAATACCAGGATAAAATACATACCTAAAGATATAATATTTATGGACTTTTGCTCATCCAGTCTTATATGCCAAATATGAAACGGACTTTATACGGGGAAATCTTCAGCTCTTTTTATATTAATTATGTATTGAGCAATTTAATATTAGAAAGTTATTAAATGGGAGAAAGTATGTCAAGTTACATATTGATATGCGCCATGTAGGAATAACCACATGGGAAGAAAAAAGGCTCGTTCCTTATTTGATTATTAATACATGATTGTTTATTAAATGATTCGCACGAGGTTTTGTCTGGCCTTTCATTCGTGGATTCATAAATTATTTGAATAGAAATAAATGATGGAAAGACACGGATATTTACTTTTTGACAAAAGACTAGACTTTTACTATGAATTTAATGCTAAAAGGCTCTTTGAAACTACACTTTTACTAGGAATTTCTTTATAAGTTAGCTTTTATATTTTATTATATATGGATTTATATAGATTTTTGTTTATACCATTTAAGACACATTGCTCTAGTCTCGTCTCTTCAAAAGTTTTCCTATGAGTTAAATCATGTTTTTCGCGTCTTATTATTTATATTGATCCAAAAACGAGTTGGAAAATTTCCCGTCGCATGTTTCCATTTTATTAAATAGTAAAATATAATATTTATTGCTCTTCACATACACACACACACACACACACACACATTGTCTGCTCATTCTCTCTCTCAATATTCTCACTTTTCAAATACTAATGAAACCAAAATTACCTTTAAATTAACATTAAACATTAAGGAAACCCTCAATATGCTAAAATTACTAAAATTAGGATTAATTCTAAAACTTTTAATTATTATTAGTCAAATCTGCCCATTTAAAGAGCATGGAAAAGCTAATTAAAATGAGCAATTAAGCCATAAGAAAAACAACGAGGAAGTTTGTTTGGGTCAAAGCGAGTCAAAATAATAAATTCTCAACTCTCCTTCTCTCCTCTATTTATATGATTCATAGCTTTCTTGCTCTTTTAAGGTACTAATTAGGGGATTATAGGACTTAAAACTCCTGCTGCTGGTGTAGCTATATGACGTGTGAGAGTAAAAGTAATGTTTTACTGAATTAATGTAGTTTAAATTGCTTTGAACTCAGGACGCGCGACTTTATAAATAAGGAATTCACATGCGATGATGAAGAAGAAAATGAAAGCATAAATAATATCCAAGACACACAAGGCTTTATAAGAACAGCGAGTTTTAACGATTCACCTATGTAGTGCGTGTCCATGTGTTTCAAGAGAACAACATCTTGAAAAATGCAATAGTAGGATAAAGGCTTTGAGATATAAATTTAAATGTTTCGTGTAGTTTGGTGAAAATGCAATATAAAAGCTTGGAATTAATACTTAATAAATGGAATTTTTCAGAGGTTTTGAAGAGTAGAGACATTTAACAAGTTAGGATATAAAAACCCATCTTAATGCTGCTTAATTATAAATACATGTACTCGTATTACATTATTGCATTATTACATAGGTGTAGGAATGCGTTCTTGGATGTCTTGGAGCATTTATGCTCACAGCATTATAGTTCTAATTTAAAAGTTAGTAAGACCATTGTATGGCTTTTGGAAGGCGCACTTGGGGATTTTTCGAAACTCTTCCATGTTTACCCGTGGGAAAACCAAGAGAAAGGGGTTTAAAAGGGAAAATAAATATGAATTTGATATTTCTCGGGTCGCGGAAGGCTGTGAAAGAAAATCCCCTTTTTCTCATATTGTGAGGATGAAAAAAGGAAAAGTGGCTTTTCGCTTATTGCTAAAATAAATATAAGGAGGAGATATGTTAGGAGATTGAGTTACTCTTATTGTTATCATGATATTCCTTGTGTGAGTGTTATGTGTTTAGAGAAAAAAGGCTCTTCAACTTCCACTTCAACTTCTTCGTAGGTTACTTGAGCACGGATTCATTCCTCTCAATATTACAAAGAGAAATGAGGATTCTTCAAAAACTCTCTTATGATTATGATCGACCTATTTATAAGGACCTACTATAATTATACATTGATAAGTGTAGGGATTTAAGTGAATATGATACTTGATAAACTTGTGTAAGTAATTGCTTCTACTTCAAAGTCTTGTAATCGTAATTGTGATTAGCTAATAAAAAAACTGAGAAAATGTAAATCCAAAAGTCTTTTTATTTCATTCATAAATATTACATTTAACGTATAATGCATCATATATAAAACATTCAATTTTCAAACTCATATGCGTATTTGCATATTTAATTAAATTATCGTTGTTTTAAAGAATAAATTAAATTGAGGATTGGAATTATTTATTAAACTTGTAATTAATTTTATTAAATCATATTATTGCACTTATTTTTCATAAAAGACATTTAAAAATATTCTTATTTATTAAATATCTTGTATTTAAACAATAAAAATAATAGTTTTAAAAATCAGGCTTAATACCTGATTTATCAAATCATTAAATTTTAAAAAAATTAAAAGCATTAGCGCTTGTTCACCAGAGTCCACATTTGACGGTTGGGTTCATGGGAGATCCATTGGGACAAGAGAAGGCTTTAGCGAATTCTGGAATGTTCATGAGCATTCCGTTCATCCTGCATTCAAAAGGATCAAATTATAGGGATTTTCACATCATGGGAAAAACCTCAAAGGAAAGTTACAAAAGCCCTTGGAGAAGATGCACACATATATTCAGTAAATTCAATATTTTATATATTACCAATATATTTAATGCAAAAGATAATAAGAATCTATTTATGCATACCGTTCAGGATACGGTGTGTGTTCGTCTATTTCAAGTAAAAAGATATATCCCATTGGAGAGATATTCGCACAATAAGCCTGAAAAATAAACCAGGAGATCTTAATATAATATATTTAAAAGCAACTTTTCGAGAATATTACATATGAAATAGGCAAGAAATAGCTACGGAAATCTTCATATTATTATCCAATCCTATTGTTATGTTATATGCACATGTTATAAACATTATTCACATAAATGAAATATAGGAGATATTATCTATACAGTTATCTTAAAGTACATACTAAATGTATCGGGATTCTGCAAGGCTATATAGTCAAATTGTTCTTATAAAGAAGGTTCAATTTGGAATATATTTGTTACGTATTTGATATGTAGCCGGTATACCTGAGCCACGGATAAGAAGAAGACTTGCTCAAGGGTCGAATTGAGTCCAGGGATTTTTAGCTCCGAAGTTTTCCCTTTCCTACTGGAAGACTTGTAAGCGTCGAAGGCCACTTGTAGCCCAGCGATGTCTGCCATATTCTCGTTTGCAGTCAAATTACCATCAACCTGAGACAAATTCACATTCTTTCACCTTCTTCTTCATTCTTTTTTATTTTTTTCTCCAGAAACCTCACTCATATGGATGGTTTTCTCCATAGCTGTTCATGGAGAAAATAACTCGAGTTTTATCGTTCTTGTAAATTATTTATTTTATGCCCCTTTTTGTCTTTTATACGCTTTTACACTCGAGACGCAAAAACTTCTTTTGGTTCTTAAAGGCTAAAACAAGGTTGTTTGAATATTGCAAATGGCAATCATAGTTTTTAAACACAAATAAGAGGAAATTGGATTTTTAGTAAAATTTTTATATATTTTTTAAATATTTTTTATATAATAATTATTCTTTCTTATGAATTAAATAGGTATAATGTAGCGCCGTTTTAATAAAAAAGATATTAATTTTATTATTTAAATTTATAATGACAGGTTTAATAGTTAGATCATTCTAATTCGTTTTCATTTTCTATCAGTAATATTGATTTTGTAAAAATAAATTTACCTGAATTGGCACTTGTGTTTCATGAAATTGTATTGTTTTTTTAAACACATCCGAATATTGTTTGGCGACACAGGCTGCTTTGCCTCTCAGGAATCCTTCACGGCCCCAATGGGTAAGTCGACCTTCTGCATCAAAATCGCTCCCTTTTTAAAGTAATTGAAATTTAAACATCCTGCATGGGAAAACCGGAAAAACTAGGGAAAACTAGGGAAAACCAAGGAAAAACCCTAGAAAAACCTCCAAATGATTCCCATTCATCTTCTCATTCTCCTCTACATAATATCTCTTCATCTATTCTATATCTCAAAAGTCTCAATTCCACTATTATTATTCTTGCTCCAAAAACCCAGAATAAAATATCAAATCCTCAATGCATTTCGCGTCTTTTGATCTTCTTTAAAGTAGGTCAGTGTCAAATGGAAAGAGTCGTCATTACATAACAGACTGAGACAGGCTCACAGAATACACTATTATATAATACACAGACTCAATACACTAAACATTTAACTGAAATACTCCACCAGTTAACAGTAAACTAATAATTAATATAGTAAAGTTATATATGACTATATCGGATTCAGCATTTATTCCGGGTCTCTCGGTTTGTCTCCGTCCCGGAGTTCGAGAATGTAAAATAATTGGGTGGACGTGAACGTGTCGGACGCGAACGCGTCCATTAGCTTTCCCATTGAACTCCAATGCATTTTTAATTTCCTACCTGAGCCGTCGAGAGCATGTAGAGCCTCATGGGCAATGGTGAGGGCCACCGTCGCGTAGTTGATGTACTTCGGAGCTCCGAGAGTCAAATGAGGCGGGGATAGAAAGGCCAGAGGAATGACTAAATAAACAAAAATGTCACTGATGAAAGGCGGAATTTTTAAAGAGACTTCTAATTTTCAAGATTTCCAAGAAATCTTTTTGTTTCTTTACCAATGCTGTTGAATTGTTGGATGTAAAAGGCGTTGACGACGAAGGGGAACGTTACGAAGGACCAGCTAAGAAGAAAGAATAAGATAAATCTTAAATCTCCTTTCACTTTTATCACCTTTTCCTTCCTGATTTACTTCTTTTTCAATGGTTTCCCACTAACATCGCTTACACATAAAATTGAGAGTAACATTAGATAATAGTCTAGAAAAGATTTTCTAGCGTTAGCGTTATGCTTTCAATTACTCTGATGAATGCATGTATTTACTATCATCTCATATAAGGTAACACTATCTATTACAAATACTGTTACTTTACTTTAAGTTTTCTTACACACTTTACACTTAGCCTTATAAATAAACCAAAAGTATTGAAGATCAAATGAGATATAGAGTAGTAGAGTATTGTTAAGATAGAGCATGGAGTTTTTATTTTACATAACGTAACGTAACGTTTAAAAGAAGGGGAAAAATCTTACGTTGCTTTTTCCTCGTCCACTTTCTTCAAGTAGAGTCGATAGAGTTGCTCGCGGAAAGTCGCGTACACTGTATGAATGTTCGCGACAAAGTCCGTTGGGGAAATTTCAATCTAAAATTCCCATTTTCAGTATTTAACACTTTTTACTTTACTTTTTCCTTTGCTTAAGAATTGTGTATGTAATATATATATATTATGTAAGACTCGCATTGCGTTAAGACGTTAAGAGTATTAAGTAGAAAAAGATTCTGACTCAGAGTTTATGTTTACATATAATAAAATCTAAGGATTGTGATCATTAAGAAGGAGATGCGAGAGACTTTGCAAAGATCTGCATAGTAAAGTTTGTATAAACTGAGAGTGGGGAATTTTTATATGAGAAGTTTACATTTTTAATGGAGTCATCAAGGAAGTCATCTTGGAGGTAAAAAGACGGTGCGAGGAAATTCCCTTTAAGTGTTTGGATCTTCCTCAACGCCTCGTTTTTTTGCTTCTCGTCGCGGAAGGACGATCGATTGAGGAATTTGACCAAAGATTCCTTCACGTTCTCAAACACTTCTTTCACCTCAAAAGAGAAAATAAAAAGGTTTTTTTTGTCTAAACTCTAATTCGCCTCAGGGAAGGATTTGAAGCGATCCAGAATTCTAAGAAAAATCCTATATTCGAAACTTATACTATATTTCATATATTGCAAAGCTTGTATAATATTTTTCATACCATAATAATATAATATAGATAATAATACGTATTACTATGAAGTATAATTAAAATATCAACTATGCATTTCTCTGTGCCTAAATATTATAAAAACTTCTTATTGCTTAATTTAAATTTTTTAACAGTAAAAATTTCAAAATTTTATAATTTATATAATAATTTATACAAATACATTTTTAGGCAAAATGAATTGATGAACCAGAACAGAGCTAATAGCTAAGAAATATCAATAATATATTGTAATTTTATGAAGTTTTCACAAAAATGAATTTAGCTTTTTACATTTAACAACATAACACATTTAATTAAGTTAAAGTTCCTTATTTAATTAATGTTAGCTAATAAGTAATGTGTAAGTATCTAAATATTTAGCTAGTTTTTATTTGATATAAAAAGACACAGTGGATTTTATAATATTAAATTGAGAAATGATAATATAAATGTCTCGTATAATAAAAAAGAGCTGTAACGACAAATAGGAGTCGTAAAGAAGTAATTGAGAAAGAACCTCATCATTATTATTCCAACTCGATAAGGTCGGATTAGAGAAAAATCCGGGTAGCTTTCTAATCGAAAGTACACAGACATGAGCAAAAGTATATTAAGATATATAGTATATGGAATATACTAGAATATCTAGTTATAGTATAGAGAAAAGTTATAGCATAGAATAGTTTATAATATGAAGTTACATAAGTGCGAGTATAAAGACATTCATATGAAATCCTTACTTCTTCTCTGAGTCTCCTAATGTGAGTAGGATTGAAGGATTTGTAGTAAAGACTTGAGAGTTCCATGGCAAAGACAGATTTGGCCGAATGAACACAAAAATTCCATCTTCCCTCGCCCTTCTTCCCTTCCTTCTCGAGGTCGTTGAACATGTCACGGGCGAAGAGGACGCCCATCGTGTTACGGAGCAACCTTCACATTTAATACTCAATTTTAATCAGGAATCCCTCTCGGAGACAAGGCAGACAACGTCAACTGCACTCAGCTCTTCAAAGAATTTTGAGCTCAATTCCTCTCTGCTTGAAATTTTGACAAGCATTTGGATTTCAAGTTGACTTGTATGACATGGAATATTTATTAAATAAGGAATATGTAGTTGACTATTTGGTATAGGGAAATAGGAAATTCTATAATAGGAAATTCCTATAGGAAAATTAAAATATAAATACTAAAACATTGAAATATATGAAACATAAAAATGAGAAAAATATCAAAGATTTTGAAATGACAGATTTTGATTATTTACCGCTTGTTTGTGTACTGAAGGGCATTGAAGAGCCGGCGAAGATAGTCGGGATAAGGGACATAGACGTTGAAGTCCGCGGCGCCTTGCCCCCCCAAGAGAGTCGAAAAGAGGAATCTCCACTCGATGGATTCGAATTGAGAGGAGAGATTTGATAAGGAATATTCGTTGTACACTCGGTTCTGCTGCTTCCAGAATTTACGCGTTCGTTGACTCGGCGTCAACTGGGAATTATCCCGACAAAATTTATATTTCTCCTTCCAAACTCACCAGTAAATACTAAATTGCTTTGGTCGGATGATCCATCACACAAACTACATTTCGTATAACTCAATTGAACCAATGTATAATATTACTCATCTCTCTTATTCTATTTATCTTTTATCTCGCAAACTCAAACACATAAATAGTTTTACTATATAGATGAATTTAATATAAGATAGACAATGAGATTATGAGAGATGATCTCCGAAATCCTTTAACTACGTGTATAAATAATAGAGCATTATAACTGAATAACTACAGATATAATATATATGGAGAAATTAATATAGGTAGAGAACATTAAATTGCAATAAAGAATAAGGAACAATCCAATATAATGTATATAAGAATGTTATGTTGGGGTATAGAGGAATGTGTTTTATCACTTTTATCATACAGGGAGCTGTAAAATGTTTTAGTGTGGGAAGAAGCACGAGATGCAATAAAATATGAAGGAAATACTCGCCTTTTCAATTCTCTCCGCAATGATGGCAATGTCATCTGCATCTGATCCTATCTCTTCTTCGCTCATGTTGAGCAAGGCCCCGAACTTCCTCACGAGCCGCTTCAACTCTTCAATCTTTTTTTTCTCAAGTCGATCCTTTATTTTCATTTTAGTTTTATTAAACTCATTATCATTTGTAATGATTCGTAGATTTTGAACCAATATGAATAATTATAAATTGCCAAATAAGAAAAGATGTCTTTCACAAATTTCGTTTGTGATCTTGCTCATCCTCAAATTATCCTAATATATGCATGGTGTAGAGAAAGAGCGTGATTTCCATGTAAATAGCTGAGTCAGGCCGGCTCCTCGGCCCCAAATTTATTTATAAAAAAACTAGGTAAACAGTCGACGGAGAGAATTTCAATTTTAATCAAACCAATAACCAATAAATTTTATTTATTCGTAGTTTTTTGGAAAGTTCTTTATTGGATTTCTTTATTACTGTAAGGTTGAGATTAGGTATATAAATCTTATTTATTTATATTAAAATCATAGATTATATTATAATTCTATTACGTATTTCTATTTAATTATAAACACTTGCCGAATCTTGCATCTACTCACTTTTGAATTTTTAACTTATTTAATAAAAAAAAGTTTTAATTATTCATACGGGTTTTTGAATGTGAAAGCTCTGTAAAATTCATTTAAAACTCCATTTCTTTCTTTATATTCATGCATGCGAGGAGAATAAAAGAAGGAAATGCAATAATGGGCTTGTTCGTTTGATACGGGTTTTGGGTATAATAATAATGCAAAGGATAAAGATGCTAGTGGGAATTGTTAGAAGTGGAGAAGTCTTATAAATAATTCTCCCTCAAGCCGATTTTTCTTCCTAATCCAATTGTAAAACTCCTTTGTTCCCCTCAACTTTCATTTTTACATCTAATTTAATGAGATGAAATTCACCAAAGGTTTCTTTTCCCTCTCATGTTTTCGCTCCCCCCACGCGTCTATTTTCATTTCCTCAATTTCTATACAAAACATAAACAAAAGATTCATTTTTTACATCTTATGTTTAAACACAAGGGAACATTCCAACTTTTGAAGTTGAGCCTTCACTTCTCATTTTCCCTTACTATTTTTCATACTATTAAATAGAAAACTTTATTACAAAGTTTTAATATTTACCAAATTGAATTCCAAATTGTATCAAATTCTCATTAAGGAAGCTTAGTATTCATAATAAAATATTAAGGACAACATCCGCCGGCTGTCTCATATGATGAATTATTATTTACTCATTCTATTTCATTTAGACTAACAATAAGTAGAAAAATATATTCCGGATATTATTTTTTAAATATTCTTATAAATGAATATTTTTTAACTAAATCAATAGTTGACTAAGTGGGACAATGGGATAAGCATATGGTAAATTAATGATCCATTAAATGTACATAATCATTATCCAAATAAAAAAGTATATTTTGTAATATAAAAACGTGAAGTAAAATGAATTGAGGGAGTTGAACGAGAATTGGATATGCAAATATGCATAAGTACAATATGAGATAAGTAGGAAAAGGCATAAAGGATAAAGGATCCATTACTCCCACTTACTGCCTATGGTGGAGCATTTAAGTCTTGAGAGCTTTCGACTTCAAGCTTCAGTATTACACATTAAATGATGTAACTCTATATGGTCAATAAACAATACTTATTCAATATACCGCTTGATCTATCTCGTTCATTCCCAATCCGGGTGTATGGAATGCATGGGAAAGTCTTTAAGTTGATGGGAGAGGAAAAGCTCTCTTACCTTAATCACATTGTAGATGAGATGTCTATCGACCGCTGATGGACCCAAACCCACGCTCTCATTCTCGCTCATCACATTCTCATTATGGCCACTCAAGGAGAAAAGTCCTTCGGATTCCTTCAAAATCAATTCAAAATATAGACGTTTTCTCTCTCAGCCATGCAATTGAGAACTGACGGTTTCATTGAGAAAAATGGGATCAAATTACAAAACACAATTTGCATGGTTTACTAATCGTAAATTACCAAGTTTTTCTAACTAAATTGATTTTTCTTGCTAATGGCAAGGAAGGTTAATTATGATCGACTTTACTATTTACATTTAGTTAATTGGAGGCTAAATTGTAATTAATTGGTTTAATTGAAATAAAAAAATTGTAAAACTTACAGTAAAATAGCTATTGTAGTGTCGATGATTGAATAAATTAGGTACGAGGCTCGTTGGACGAGGGAGTTCAACAATGAAGGCGAACTTTGACTTGTTCTTCGCATCGATGTCGAGGGTGAGGTCAAAGAGGGGGGCCGCGTTGAGTTTCAAAAATTGAATGACGACAGAGGTCAAGTTGAATTCCTCGTCAGTCCAATCGTTGGCTCTTTTGTACCCTCCGATATATCCCATGATTTTCCCTACTGGGCCATTAAGAAATTACAACAATGAACATTAAGCCTTTAATACTACGCGTTATGCATAATGTATTCTAAAATATTCATAGCGATTTAAGCTAATACTCTGTAAAACGTAACAAGATTCAAATCTTGTGAAATAATGAAAGAAAAGGTTATATTGTAATCCATTATTGCATAATTTACCAATATTTCATTCATATCAAAATATAGCGTTGCTGCATAATATACGATGCATAAACTACATAGTACAGACAGAGTTTGTAAATATACTTTATTGACTATGTATACATTGTACACTATTTATTATTATACGAGTATAAGAATTTTAAGGTTTGATCTTGTTCTGGTTGTTATAAGTGTAAGAGTGTCTAAAGGTATTTACGGAGATTCTCCTCTTTCTCTTTGTAGGCAAGACAGGAGTCGTAGAAATTGTAAAGTCCTTTGTTTTCCCCTTCCTTCCTCTCGAGCAGCTCTGAAAGGAGAGAGAAAAGGGGGAGTTGAGCACGTTTGAGATAAGGAGAAAAGGAGAAAGTCGATCTCATTGTCTGTAAAAAACTCAACTCTTAATGTGAACGTCGACTTTTTCTCTTAGGAGATTTATATTGGCGGCGTGGAAGAGCTCGTCGTCCTGCATCTTATGCTTCTCCTCCCACCCCGAACACGCATAATGGAAAAAGTCATCACAGGGAACAGAGCTGAAGTTTACACTCTCAAGAGCTCGCCAGGAAATCTCCACGCACTCGGGAGAATCACAAATACCACCAAATTCCAAATCGCCGTTGAGTCTCTGAAAAATGACGTTTAATTTTATTTTTAAAATTAATATAAAAAAATTATTCTAAATATTTAATCATAGTTGCTTTCTCCCTGCTTGTTGTAATGCTCTTATAAAAATTTAGTGTATATGCAAAATGTCATTTATATTATTTTTTTAATTAATATTAATAGTCTTTGAAAATATTTAATTAAGAGATAAATAATTGTAAATTAATACAAAAAATCCTAATATCATAATAGTAATGCAAAAAATTCACTAAAATTATAATATATTTAGTAAATGGCACAATTTCAGTTAAAAATTAATGTATTTAGCAATAATATTTATTAAACAAGTGTTATTGTCAAAATGTCCGGGATCTTTAAATAGTTAATTTAAACTCTATCTGAAACTTACATTGACAAGAAGAGACGCAAGCGGGCCGGAGACAACAATGAAAGCAGCCAGGCCAAAAGAGAGAATTGACAATACGATGAGAGCCAGAATTAATTGTTTTTCCTTTTTGCTCATTTCATTTCGCAAACGTCTTTCGTTCAAATCCTGGTGAACCACCAAGGTCTTTTTAGTCACTGGGACGACAACCGTTACTTCTGAAGAACTCATGATGCTTCTCCTTATATGGAATTTCCCTTTTTTTACACTTTTACACACACAAAAAACAAAAATAACTTTGGCACATTTTATTCAAAAGTCGTTAATTTTAATTTTATAAAAGTAAAAACTTATAATAATAATTTTTAATACTTGATTTGATTCTTCTAAAGGCAGTATTTTAATAAATAAATAGCTTGGATATTGTATGATTGTCTTGGTTCACTGTGGCGTTCCTTCCCGGGTAGAAGTGAATCGGAGAAATGCCGAGAAGATTGGGAAGGAAAACTCGTGTGATGCACAAAATGACTCTGCGCTCTGGCCCAAATAAGAATGCCCATGCGAATGTATTTGGTCCTTTTGTTCGCAACTCGAATTACTTTTTTTCTTCTCCAACTTGAACTTTTCATATTCCTCAATGGCATTCTTGGGATTATAATAGGAGAAGTTTCTCTTGAGGGTTTCAAGACACGAAAGAAGGAAAATGAGACACCATCGGCTCACTCTGCCCCATTCAAATTCAGCTAGAGATGAGGAGGAGGATGGTGATGGGGAAAGGAGAATCCAATTGTTTCTCATGCATATGATTATTTTCTCAGCCGCTCCTCTTCCCACAGACAATCAAATGACTCAAATGAAGAAATAATATTACAAAGGACAGAATTTCAAAAATGGAAATGAACAAACGAAATAAGGCTTTAAAAAACTCGTACGTTCAAATAACTCTAAAATGGAGTTTGAAGAGTTTTGCATTTGAACAAAATAAATTTTAAATAAAATGTAAGGATTTAATTATTTATATTAAACTTCTAAAAATGTTTTAAATTAATTTTAAATTATTAATAATTATTAGATAATAGACATTTCTACTTTTTTGGAGTTGCTTTTTATAAAATTTGCATTAAATTCTGATATGAATGATGAAACAATATACTAGAAGGTTTTAAGAATTGCTTGCTTATAATTAAATATGAATTCAAGTCCTTTTTAATAATTTATTTCCGATTGTTACGTAAAATATTTCGTATTTTGTAGATATTGAATATATAGCTAATAGTGTTAAGTTATAATTATGATATTTCTCACTGTTCAATATAATCTTTTGATTTGAGGAAATGAAATATGGAAAATAAAGGAGAAATGGATGAATTTAAGATAAATTTTGTCATTAGGAAATCAGGAGTACCTTAACTCTAGAGTATAAAATGATGAAAATACGTTATTTTGATGTAATTCTTGATTTTAACTAAGATGGGTAATGTAGTAATGTAAATCTTTTTATTTTATAAATAAAACGTGCTTGATGCATTAATCGTAGGCAGGTAAAAAATCTACTGTAATGAAATAATCTTTACTCACTCATTTCAATTCAATTTAATTATAAGTATAATTCTCATATATTCTATATTTTTGTTGAATTTTATTAATAGTTTAAATTAAAATGAAGATGAACTAATTTCATATTTTGTGATTAAAGATTAAATGTTTCACCTTAATCTATAAAATAAATTAGCTTAACACAATACCACATTACATTTTATTGTTAGTGTGTACATAATATAGGCATATAAATGAAATAATAAATTATGCTTATACCTACATAACCCTAATTAGCTTATTTTTTTAGTATAGAGCCAAATACGCTATTATTACATATCATCATAATCGGTTTATTTATATAAAACAGGAGTCATATTTTGTACATATTTAGGATTCGTCTTGTAATTTTTTATAAATAAAAATATTCTGATAATAGAAAAAAGAATAATTTTTATCGTAATATTATATTTATGAGGAAATATTTTAAATTGTATTCTTTTAAAATAACTAATAGTTAAGGTTGTAAACAATTTTGTCTATGCTTCAAGACATGAAAATGCGTTCAAAATTCTGAAAATCTGTCCAAAATTGTGAGTGTTTATGTAAGTTTTTTCTTCGTTGACGTGAAACGTTCCATATACTAAAAAGAAAGATATTTATTTAACCTCTTTAACCTCTTGATATATAGGCATAAATATAATTAAAACTTATCACAATTACTTCAAATGTACATTACTTATAATTGCAATTTCTTACATTTTCATAACCATCTAATTCACTCAATTGTTTCGCATCAAAAGGATTTCCTTCGAAGCTGATTAGTGAAATTTGTGAATCACTAAGAATCCTAGTGGGAAAATCTTCAAGTTTAATTAAATTGTTTTGAATCCGTAATATTTTGAGATTCGAGCATTTTGCCAAATCTTCTGGTAATTTGCGTATCTGAAACATTAGTTATATGAACATTTAATTTTATTTATATAATTAATATTGATATAATAGTTTATTAATCAAAAGATAAAACAAGCCATCATGCACGGAACGAATGTATCATGAATAGGTATTACAGCAATCAAAATTTAATTGTATATCATATAGGTATTCATGTGTTATTACCTTATTATTGTTAAGAACAAGTTCAACTACTTGAAGCTCACCAACCCCTTTGGGAACATCAGTGATTTGATTGTTAGACAAATCAAGAACACTCATGTATCTACAACTGATGAGGGCTACTGGAAATGTGGTTAAGGAATTCGAGCTGAAAATAAAAATAAAATCTTTTAAAAATGAAGGCTCAACTGTGAAATAAATGTATGAATTCGTAAAAAACATTATATAATTTGAACTACCTTAAATTGACATCTTTGAGTTTTTGTAGTGATTGCATTGAAGGGGGAATTGAACGTATGCGATTTGACGCTAACGACAAGGTTTCAAGTTTTACAAGTAATCCAATTTTGTCAGGTATCGACTCTTTGAATTGTCCGTTAAAAATATATTTTATAATTATATTTATGTAATGATATGTAAATGTAAATCCCAAAATAAGCGAGTTATTTAACTGAATAGAACTTTAATATAATTGCATCCAGTGGATTATATTTTAAAACTTTAAACTTACCAATTTGATTATGACTTAAATTTAGTACTTTTAGATTTACAAATGCTCCGATATTTTCAGGTAGTTGAGAGATTTTATTTTCAGATAAATCAATGTTCCTCAAAACGCTGATGATTTTAACGAGCTCAGGAGGAAACTAAAAAATTGTTAAATGTTTATGATAAATACTCTTAATAGTCTTTATTATATAATTTGATCGAATTAAAACCTCTTGAAGCTTGGCCTTTGAAAGATGGAATACTCCTGTTTTACTTGATGTTTCAATGTGCTGTCGTAAACCCTGGTTCCCCATTGTTTGTTGCCGACTCGAGTCACCTTTCGATGTTCCTGGAGAGAACCGTAGGTTTCTGAAATAATAATTAAACATTTTTAATTAGGTAAACAAATGAAACTCGAGTATAAATATAAGCAACTCGAATTCAAGAATGAACAATAATTATTATAAAAAAGTGATAGTAAGTTATAGTTTATTATATATATTATTTTTTTGGAAATACAGGGAAGGTATGCTTAAAAATAAAGGTATAAAAATCAAATTAAAAATAAGAACATTGATAATAAGTGCAGATTTTAAGTATTGACAATATTATTCAGACGAGACTGACTGTCAAATGACAAAGATATGAGATGAGGAAGGAAAGTGGTTTTATTTGTTGCAGATTTGATACTGACTAATTGACTGACTTTTAGAAGTAGCAGTTTAGCAGTCATTCAATAATTTTGTAATACTGAATCTAAAAGATGTCAGAATGAGGCTCGTAATGGTAGGGAACTTTTGAAATGAGAACCCAGCATATACAGGACGTAGCATGTGCACAACTGTAACTGTACATCATAGTAGAGACACGAGGCTCTTTCTTGTTGGAATACAAAATAGATACATTTAAATGATCATTAATAAATGATCTTTCAGCATCACTGATTGTAATTGCTGAATATCAGTTAGAACAATATTATTTATTTATTGTATATTGCATTCAACAATCAATTTTCACATTTGAGCTATTTGGGGTTTAAGGCAAGATGTCTAATTTAAAATAATACTTATAGTTTTACATATTCCTATAAACCATTATATAGTTAATTTAATACCACTTTTAATATTTAATATTTTTACTTACTTATTCATTATTTCATTAATATATAGATGGAGAAAAAACATCCACAAAAAACCAAGTCAGATGGAAAGAAGAAACATTATCGTCATGAAAAGGTTGAAGAAGAAAGATTCACTAAAGCTCTTCAAAATCCCATATTTCGAAGATTGCCTAAAGGAGAAAAGAAAGTTGTCATTGACAAGAGATTTCAATCTATGTTTGATGTAAGTAAATATAATATATATTTCTTTAACCAGTAATAAGTATGGAATATTTTCGTTGGCACTTTTATAACAAATTACCCAATTTATTAAATATACCTATATATTATTATCCTAACTTTAATGTCACTTGTAAATTTGTTCCAATCATTCTTTTTTATAATAGTATTGCCTAATCAATTTTTATTAGTTCATGGTTCGTATTTTTGATAAATAATACATGTTTTATAATTTTAACAATGTTTCCAAGTTTAAAATGCTCTTTATTTAATTCTAGGATGAAAAATTCAAGCTTACGTATAAAGTAGACAAAAGAGGAAGACCTGAATTGACATCAACCGATGAAAATCTAAAGAAATATTATCATCTTGAAGAACACGAAGGTTAAATTCAATAATTTAATATAATCCTTTTTGTTTTACTTTGTAAACATTCGTAAATTTATATTTCATTGTTTTAACTGGTGACATTTGTCCTTATTAGAGTCCGACGAAGAAGGAAAAAATCATGAAGAATCTGATTCTAAGGATGACTCGAGCGATAACGATGATATTGAAGGAAACGTAGATGAAAATGATATTGGAAAAGAAATTGGAGCCAAGATGACCGACGGTGAAAGAAAAAAGCTTAAAAATTTAAACATCGATTATGCAAGGGGAGAAATATCATTTCAATGCGAATCATCGGATTCTTCATCTACTGAAAGTGAAGATGAAGAAGTGAACCACGGTAAGCTTCAACTTCACATTAGAATTCATTTAAATTAAGTTATATTTTTTCAAATAACTAGCTTTTGAATTTAAATTTGAAAGTTGTAATTTTCTTCTTTTCTTGATTAGAATGGGGAGAATTGGATCGAGACGCGCCTCGAACACATGAGGCGACAAAAAGATTAGCTTTATGCAACATGGATTGGGATCGTTTGGCGGCTGTTGATTTAATGGTCCTTTTTAATTCGTTTCTTCCTCCTGGTGGAGTTATTAAAGGAGTCACAGTACGATCCACATTTTCAGACAAATAATTCAAAAATTACATTAAATGCATTTAACAATTAATATAATTACATTTTGAAGATGATTGCAAAAATAATTTTATCCATTTCAATAGATTTTTCCTTCTGAGTTTGGAAAAGAAAGAATGGCCGAAGAAGATTTGAATGGACCTAAAGAACTCGTTGAGAAGGAAGAAATTGAAGAGGAAGATGAGAATATCGGAAATAGACTCATGAAGCTTGCAGGGGAAAACGAAGATGAAGAAGGAAGTTCATATCAGATGGAAAAATTGAGAAAATATCAACTTAACCGTCTCAAGTATGATTTTTTTGTTCTTCAGTTTTTAATAAACATTTAAAAATGTATCTTACTGACTAAATAAAATAAATTATAAATAATGAGACTAATAAAAACATGTTTTCATTCAAGGTATTATTATGCTGTCCTGGATTTTGACTCAAAAGAGACGGCAGAAAAGGTTTATTCGGAGTGTGATGGAATGGAATATGAATCAAGTTCCACTAGAATTGACTTAAGATTTATCCCTGAAGATATGACCTTTGATGACGTGAGTATTAAATAAATAAACATCTATTTTTCATCCTTTGATGACCTATGATGATTTATGATATAATGATAATTAGATGATTTTTTAACAGATACCAAAAGACAAGTCCGATGCTGTTCCTGAAAATAATAAATATCGTCCTAAATTTTTCACAACCACTGCATTACAACAAGTTAAAGTAATTTTTTTAATCGTTTAATCAAAATTACTACATATTTAATATTCATATCTATATAGGTATAATCTTATTATATTTAAATATTTTAATTATAGGTGGATTTAACGTGGGATGAAACTGATCCAAATAGAAAGGAATTCACAGAAAGAATGTTTAACCCGAAAGAAACCATAACAGATGAAGACCTGAGAGCCTATCTTGCTTCGTCTGATTCCGAAGGGTCATCTTGCGAAGATTATGGTATGAAAACAAAAGTCTTCTAACATTTGTAAATCATTGAATTATTTTTTTAATTTAATTTTTTTAACATGAATTAATTAACGTTTAATTTTAATAAATTCTAATACTTGTAGAAGAAAATAAAGAGAGCAATGAATATCCCAATCAAGATCCAATCACGAAATATCGTTCTCTTTTGGAATCAATTGAGAAAACGGAACTAGAAAAAAAAGATAAAGACTTTGAATTAGAGATAAGTTGGGGAGTTGGACTCAAAGAGAAAACAAGCGAACTTGTTAAGAAAAAGTTGAAGGAAGAGAGTGGCAAAGGACTTACTCCTTGGGAGGAAATACTCAAAAAGAAGAAAGAAAAGAAAAAGTTGATGAAAGAGGCAAGAAAGAGAGGCGATGAGTCCGATTCTTCATTGGTCTCTGATCAACCATTTAGTGATGATGATGTTGATGTGGATATGAATGATCCATTCTTCAAGGAAGAATTTCAAAAGTCAGGGGTGAAACTCAAGAAAAAGGACAGAAAGAATAAGGAAAAACTAGAAAAGAATGAATTTTCAGAAGAAAATAAAGTAGATAAATTATTATATATTTATTCCATTTTTATTAAAAATTAATTATAACTGTATGTAAATTCAAATATGCTCATTTGTTCTGGAAAATATGTGTAATTATTTAATGAATTAAATTAAATTATTTACTTTTAGGCTGAATTGGAACTTCTCTTAATGGATGATGTTGATGACAAGAAACATTTTAGCTTGAAAAAGATTATCGAGAGTGAAGGTTCGACGAAGAGCAAAAAGAAGAAACTGAAAAAGAAGAAAGAAAGTAAAAGCCAAGAAACGGACGAGTTCGAAGTTAACGTTGAGGACGAACGATTTTCAGCACTTTTTAATTCACATCATTTCAACCTTGATCCTTCCGATCCAAATTTTAAGAAGACAAAAGCAATGGATGCTATAATTTCAGAAAAGCAAAAGCGCAGACAAGAACGAGAAGCTAAGCGGTCAGACATTGTAAGAAAATCTTTCATTTACATATATTAGCCCCAGTAATTGCCTTAATTATAATAGCCTTTAATAATGTTAAAATCATGCCCTTTTTCAAATTTATCAATGTTTAAACAAACAATTTTTTTAATTATAAGAACTTATGTATAGCTTACTTTAAAATTAACCTACTTAAACTTGACCTAAATGTATTTGCAGATTACAAAGGATTCAAACACAAATCATGCTTCCACTGCTACTGAAACCCAAGCAAATACTACTAAAGGGGAAATATCTTATTTAGTTAAGTCAATTAAAAGAAAAACTGCCACAAATGTTGATCATCGGAAAAAATTAAGAAACAAATGACATGTTTCTTTGTTTTACTGACCTTGTGTAATTGTAATAATGAGAATTTATATTTTATTCATATTCATTTCATGACAATTATTATATACCTATTGGAACTATTTTTACACCTACACTACTAATTATAAGACTAACTACCTTGTGTTAAGGTTAAATAATGGTAATAAAAGTAATAATTGTTGTAAATTCAAATCTTCACTTTCTTATTTATTTAGGTAAATTTCATTTAAACATTGCAATTTAATTATTAATCTCCACCAATCACGTAAATAAATTAACAATGTAGGAAATTTGTTTTACAATTTACAAAAATTATCAATTATCATGTATTCGAAGTAGTACATGTAATTATATGACAAATAATTGAAAAATATAAATAAATTAATGACAGGATAACTTTAGAAGGTGTTTAATTCTGATACACATAGAACCACAAAGAGTATTATGTTGCTTGTAACTATTGATTAGGATTTACAATGCTACTTAAGCCATAATTTTAATCTGAGAGCGTCAACTCCGTTAAGGTAGTATCTGAAAAGACGTTTGTCTCTCACGAATCCCAGATTTTCGTAGAGTCGAAGCGCTGATTTATTTGTGATTTCTGTCTCTAGCACGATCTAAATTTCACATTTAATTTACATTTTAATATTATTTAATGTGATCCGTAAAATCATAATAATTACGGAAGTTCAATACTTTAATGATAATGACAATTCATTTTTGAAAACTAATGGACAAATACCACAATAATGATTTTAAAATTACCTCATCAGCATCTTCCTCAACCATAGCACGAATCGACTTTAGGACTAAATTGGAACCTAAAACAAATATTTTTAATGAAAATTTTAATTCTCTTTAAGTAAGCTTTACCAATTTTTTTCCTTCTGTAATTTTCATCAACTGCAAGCATCGCTATATAGCCACGTTTGTTTGCCTAATTAAGAATAAATATTCAATAATCATACATACAAGACTAAAATAATTTTATTTGTAATTAAAATGATTTGTCTTTTGAGATGATCTTGATCTTTTGATAAGTTACGCTTATGTTTAAATAAATCATTATTATTTTTTTTATAACAAAAGGCATTTAACTTAATATTCATCTTACTTTTGAAGGATTTTCTCTTGAGATTTTATGAAGATCCAATTTACAAACAATTGCTCCAACCATCCTATCATCTTCCATAGCAAGAAAGCATAATTTGGGCCAATTGTGAATAAAATAACGGTATGTATAAATGGAGTATGGTTCAGAAAGATCCTTTTGAATAAGTTTCATTATGCTTGGCATTTGTAACTGAAAGTCAATAACACATTTAAGTAATTGAGTTATTTATCAATCAATATAATTAATAAATCATATAAGTAATAACTTTGGACTCTGTCTGTATTATCACAACTTACTTCCGATCCATAAGAAAGATATTTGATTCCTTGGTCTTGATCAAGAGGTTCCAGCTGACTTGCACTCATTGACATACAATACATTGAGGCCATTTTGATTATTAAAACTGATTTATGAAATTAACGTTTTGAAAAGACTCATTTCTATAATTTGATATTTCAAATTAAATATCCAGAAAGGTCGAAAGAGCTAGATTATAAGAATTAAGAGTATTTTAGGAGAAATGCCTTGTCATTCTTAAACTTAAACTCTGCTTATCTTAAACCACATTAATCAAATAATTTAAATACATATCGTAATTGTAAGTAAAATCAAAATGTGAGAATTCATCATAAGTATTAACATACCGAACTTTCTGAGTCAAAAGATAACCCCCTAGCTGTGATGTATTTAATAAGTAGACAATACAATAAAGTACAATAATTGATAATGAATGGGATTAAATTCTTCTTCTTCTGTGGCTGATGAATGTAGAATGATGTAGAGAATGACTTATTAAAGAGTACACTTTTAATATTAGTTTAAAATCATTTGAACTGTGTCGATTGGTTCAAAAAAGGGCGTTTAAAGGGGAGTCCGATACGAGTGAGTGAATAAGTGAGGAATTATTATTCACACATTCGCACCTAGCAATAAGTGCAGAATTGAGGAGTGAGTGTGTGAGACCGTGAGACTGTGAGGCCAAAGAACTGAAAGATCTCGAAATCAAAAGGAAGAAATTCTTTTAAATTTCGAGCGAGCGATTAAAGTAGGAGAAGAATTCCTAAATGCATTTTAAATGAGGATGGGAATTGAAAGAGAAAGCAAGTAGTATCGCCGGCTGTTCTTCAGAGTCAGACATTCTATTTCTAAGAAGGTAAGTAAACGTATCTATTTAATCTAAACTTAAGTTGGTATATTTGGCATTATAGAGATTCCAGAATAAAATTAGAATAAACTTATTTAGGTATATGAACGAAGAGTCTGAGAGATGAAGGAGTAAAGTGGCTTCCGGCCAGTTCCTTTCCAACTTGCTGCTAGCAACTTACAATTACTAGTAAAGTAAACTTTCTCACAAATTACTTTATTCTTCAACATTAAAAGAGCTTAAAAATTTAATACAATTAATTACAAACTGTTTGCTTTATAGTTTTGAGTAGATATTTAGATAATAAAAGTGAAACTTTTTTAAATGGTCCACCTATTTTATTGTTAAATTGTTATTGATTTACTGGATTAACAATCAATTTTAAAAACTGATTAAAGTTATACGTGCTATTCGAGTTTAATTGGGTTTTCTTCGAGTTTAACCAAAAAAATACAGAATGGATTATATTTAGAGATATTTAGATTATTAACATTAAATAAATTTCAAAAGAATGAAAAGCTGTTTAACATAAACGTATTTTTATTCGGTTAATGTAAAAACAAACATCAAGACTTTAAAATTCGAATGGGTATGGGACTACTTATGTAGCTTTTAAACTCTATTTTTATTATTTATACGATCTATCGATTTATCGTGCATTCAATTATTACGCAAAAATATAATAATTTTTAAACTTTATCAAAATTTTTAATAATATTGATTTAATTAAATATGTCAAATCAGATTTCCTTGCTATATTTATTTTGACCTNCTATTTTTATTATTTATACGATCTATCGATTTATCGTGCATTCAATTATTACGCAAAAATATAATAATTTTTAAACTTTATCAAAATTTTTAATAATATTGATTTAATTAAATATGTCAAATCAGATTTCCTTGCTATATTTATTTTGACCTATTAAGCTCAAAATCTTTATGATCCTTTTTTAGATTAGTGAAACCAACTACTGAGCGAAGATGTCTTTCCCGACAAAATCAGAAAGGGAAAAATGCTGGAGCGCCAGAGATGATCTATGGAATTGTCTTGATGCAAATAAAGATAAATTCGAATTATGCTCTAAATTTCGAGAACTGTATGAAAGCCAATGTCCATCTCAATGGGTGAGAAATCAATTTATCAAAAATTAAATAATACTAGTTTTAATTTTATTAATAATAATTTTTTGTTTTGCTTATTTAATTTTAAAACTAAGAAATTAATAATATTAAGTATATAGGATACTATCATTAATTAATGATAGTCAATAAGGATTTAGGTTATTAAAATTTGCGTATTTAGTTTAGTAAAAACAAGTCGTCCTAATTCTAAACGATTTCATTTCATATGTAGTTATTACGATATTACGATGAAAGCGCTAATAAATTTAAATAAAAGTATTCTCAACAAAGTCCCGAAATACATGTAGGTTATTAGGCCTATAGAGTCCTTATCTCTCGAGTAATTCATTTGTGCCAAGAATTTGGTAGCCGAAGTGGGACCGACAGCAGGGTCTCGTAGGATTTGAGTCTTTGAGACTTGCGATAAGTAAGCTTTTTTAGATTGGTTTTGATTTCTCTTTTTACACTCCGACATCCTCCTGTAGGATCCGCCAGCAAAAAATAGCCATGAAGAGACCGCTATATCAAAAATAGATTCTTTTTAAATATACTCTGCATCTCTCTCCTCCATTAACTCCGAAGTATCTTCGTAGACTTCGTACCAACTTGCCTATTATTCATATTGACCCACATACTGATCTGCTATGTATGTTTTGTAAGATATAAATGATTTAATATGCTTCTTCTTTTAATGAGGCTATGATTCATCAAATTTGTTTAGTTGACCAATTTCAAGTTTGTTTAATTCGATTAGATTAATAAGAAAGTAGAAATTCTATATTATATTTATTAATTATATTAAATTATAGTCAATTATATAACCCTATTATTTTTAATTATTTTAATGTTCCATGCTGTAAGTCAATAAATTAATAAATAATCTTAATTTTTATTGAAATTAGGTGAAGCATTTTGACCGGAAACGAGAGTACCTTAAGTTCAAAGACTTGATCCAGAAGGAAGGGTACGAGCGCGTGGATCAAACTTCAAATAAGCTTTAAACATTTTTAATTTCCCACATAATAACACATTAGGTACTTTACTTATTTTGTTAATTTATAATATACAAATAAGCTATTAGATGAACATGTTATGAACTTCAATTCTAATAATATATGTATTAGTCAAGAATTTCAATAAAATTGTATCTTTAAGTTGATTTTTTTTATTTCTTATAAAAATTATTAATTAAAGTATTATAATTTACATTCGAAGCGATCTCAATTTTCCAAATACGTAACATATCCAGTTAGCTTTCCAAGTTGTTCTTCTGTGGAAGTAATTGGAATGACTACGGAAAGAGGTTCACTTGGTTCAATCATTCCATCAATCACCTCCCATTTCTTATTCCTCACAACTACTTCAGTTTCTTCAAGTGTCATTCCAAGAGAATTCGATACATCGACTGGCTGGATCGACGTGTATGCCATCCCAATGAGTTGAAGTGTCTTCTGATGAATCGATTCTAAATTAAATTAATAAATTAATCTAATTGTAAATTAAACATTAAACGCTATTTTTATTTGTTCTTGAGAAATTATAAGATTATAACTTTATAACAAATGGATTTTATTATTTCAATGTAAATATTAAATATATAATGAGCATTATATTATTATAGGTACTCATTATATTATTATTAGTAGTAGTAAATAATAATAAAACTAATTTTTAGTAATAATAATTAAAGAGCCCATTAATAATATATCAACCAAAATAGTTATTTACCGGTCAAATTGAGCATAATGTTTGCTATGTTTGGACTCCATTGAAAGGCTCGAACTGCCAAGTAAAATCCAGGTCGATCTCTTGCCCACAACTTCATGAAGACATTCCAAACAGCCTGGAGTTCCGGGTTCTGTTTAAGAGCCTCGGGAATTCTTTTCCATAAAAATTTGGCATTGCAAAGCTCATCCTGGAGAAGGTAAGTTGCGAAGAGCTCCGTGTACAGTTCTACTCTCAAACCTTCTGCTCCTGCCTCTAATTCTTGAAATTCTAAAATATTTGCAGTGCTCTCAGACGCCTCCATCTCTTTAACAAATTTCTGAACAAAAGTTAATTAACTTTAAAGAGATTATGGAGATTAACTTTTTAGTTTTAAAGAAATTTTTAGAATAGGAATCATAGGAATCCTCGGAAATTCAGTATCGATAATTCTGGTTAATGCTTCAGCGGAAAGAATTAAACTTTGAGAGAAAATTCGCAGACTTTAAAATGATATTGAGAATGCCATAAAATATGATGAAATGTGATATTAGATTTATATTGATGTGATAATTTTCAAAAATTAATTTAGGAACGATGAAGTGTAAAAAGTTACTATTGAGTTTAATTCCTCTTATATTCATGTTTTGGTGCATTAAAGGTAATATAACTTGGCGTATAAAATTATTTTATTCATGATAAATTTAAATTTATGATATTATTTATGTGTTTAAATTTATCATGAATAAATTATCATAAATAAATTTTAATGTGTTTATTATCAATGAATAATTTAAATAGAAATGTTTCTAAATGCTTGGGTTTATTAAAATTAATATTTTTACATTTAAGGGATCTTCCTAAATGACGAATCGAAAGCTAAAACTGAATCTCAAAAAGGAAATTTTAATTTTCAATCGGCGATCAACATGGAGAAACTTCTTATGGAGAAAGAACAAAGAATCTCAATTTTAAATTCTCAGGTTAATTACTAAACCTATTAAATTATTAAATATCTCAAAGCCATTCGTTTTATTTTGTATTATCTGATAAAACATTTATTTTAATTTCTACTTTAGATCGCTCGCTTAATGATAAATGATTGTAAATCATCGGAGTCGCTTCCTACAATTTTTGCAATTACTCCAACGTACGCACGACCTGTGCAAAAAGCCGAACTAACAAGGTAATCAAAATCTAAATAAAGTAGGTAATGGTGACAGAATATATAATAATAGTAACTTAACCCAATTCAACCCAATCTAACAAACTTTTTACTCTTATTTAAAAGCAGAACTTTTATTTATCAACCTATAATATATAAATATTAACTTTTATAGGCTTTCGCATACCTTGATGTTAGTTCCAAATTTACACTGGATAATTGTTGAAGATTCTGCGATCAAAACTGATTTGGTTGCAAAGCTTCTTTTTAAATCCGGACTCAGCTATACTCATCTTAATGCTGCAACCCCAAATACTTATAGAATAAAAGCAAAGGTTCGAAAAATAATTTTAACTACCAATTTTTTAATATGATATATTTCATGCAATTGATATTTAAATTATTTTTCCGTATAGGAGCCTCGATGGACTAAACCAAGAGGAGTTTTACAAAGAAATCATGCTATAGATTGGATTCGTTCTAACACTGAACCAACAAAGGAAGGAATTGTTTATTTCTTGGATGATGACAACTCTTACTCTCTAGAAGTATTTGAAGAGGTATTTGGTTAAATATCAGAATTATATCTTAAAAATTTATAAATGTGTTCCAAAAAATATTTTAACAGTTTAACATAATTATTCCTCTCCCATTTTAGCCTAACCGTATATAAATGACTACATTAAAATAATAAATTATAAATGATTTTCTTTACATTTATAGATATTTTTAATTACAACAATTTAATTAATATGTACTTAATATACAGACCCACTTAAATAACTTGGTAATTTTTAACACAGATGAGGACTATAAAGGGAGTCGGAGTTTGGCCTGTTGGACTTGTCGGTGGTCTAAAAGTCGAGAGACCAAAATTGGACAGTGAAGGGAAAGTCATTGGCTGGTTGACTCTTTGGGGTCCAAATCGCCCCTTTGCAATTGATATGGCTGGGTTTGCCATCAATCTCCAGTTGTTTTTAAGTAAACCAGAAGGGAAATTCTCATTTGAATCAGAAAGGGGATATCAAGAAAGTGAGCTTCTCAAACATTTCGTTACAATGGAGGACTTGGAAGTTAAGGCTGACAATTGTACAAAAGTATGGATAACTTATAATGCTATATATAATTGTCATATTTTTTAATAATTTATGTTACTTAAATCATTTTAAAAATTCAAGGAGACACTTTATAATCATTTCTTCGTTTTAAGGTGTACGTATGGCATACAAGAACAGAAGCTCCTAGCTTGAAAGAAGAAGTGAAATTAAAGAAAATGGGCAAAAAAGCATCTGATGTTGGCATTGAAGTTTAAATAATGTAAAATATCTTATTGGTACTTTTAATACCTTTTATTATGATGCTTAATTTGTATATAAATTATTCGCTTCAATTCGCGCAAAAACTTTTGCTAACAATAAAAATAAACGTAAATCCAAAACAATCAGAAGATCACTACTGAATATTATTAAAGTTTAAATTTATAAAGTTTATGTAAAATGAGTAAATGATTTAAAATCTTTATAATAGAATTATCAATGTGTTTTCGTCTATTATTTATTAAATAGACATGATGTTAGATGTTAATGGTTAGGTTGTAACACAAGTTAACAATGTAAGAACTTGAAAAATAAAAAGTTTGGTACACTTTACTTTATAATATTTAAACGATAATTTGATCGTTTTAAGGGGAAATTTTTTGTTTGGAATTCGGAGTGTGTTATCGTTAAAAATGACAATAAGCCAAAGTATATATATTAATCCTTCATTAGCTTAATAATATTTAGTTAATCTTTTCGATTAGTTAAATAGACTTTTAGTTAATTAGAAAAATATGATTCATTCGAACAAAATATTATAGGTATTCAATATTTTTCATATCTATGTGAAGCAAGTGTGATCAAATATCTACAAAAATATTTTTAAGATTCACAGAATCTTGGAATCTCACAGAAAATTGATGTTTAGGTATTTTTTAAAATAGGTACGTATCAGTAATATCTTATTATACTTTATTGTGTAATTTAATTAGTTTTGTAATATACAACCTTTATTATATAAATTTATGAATTATTATTAATACAATTATGAATATTCATTATCTCAATTACCTATGTATCTTTTACTTTATATCAATTTGTATAAATTTTTTCAAAACATTTTTATTATACATAAGTATCAATTTGAAAATAGCTGAGCTTGATAAGCATTTTAACTAAAAAGCTCTTTCACGATCATTCAGAACAATAAATACTTAACTCCTTATTCTTGACTCCTCGAGGGAGGATCCCCTGCGGATCCTTAAATGAATTTCTGTTGTCTGTATCATTTAGCCCCTAGCTTCTCTTTAAAAATAATGAATGGTAATAAGTATTACAGGATTCAAATGATATTTATAATACAAATATTTAATATAAAACTATGGTTGGGGAATCTTCGATCTTGTCAATTATCAATGATTTAAGAATAAATCAGATTTTGTAAATTTTTATTCGTTTTATTATGTAGATTTATTTATAGTTAATTTTCATAAAGTATTTTAATATTAGCATATAAATATGCCAGATTTGATAATAACATATCATGATATTTCATTGAAGGTATAAGCTTCTATTTAAGTATAAGCTCTTATATACTCTTTTATAAATTTATTAGACATTAAACTATTTTTATACATTTGAAGTTACCGTGAAGTTATGAAGAATGAATATGCAGGCATTGAATTGAACGGAAGTGGACTCAATCAAGCTATAAGCTTGAATCTGTTGTCTGTTAGGTAGGCATAAGTTATATAGTATTAGTTACACAGGTATAATATCATACTCATACCATAACCTAAAGAACACTCCCTACTCAACTGACTGAACTGTTCAGTATATCTAGTATATCATCAACAGAGGCAATGCATTGTTGCATGCTCACACGCATACCATATTTCAACCGCCAAAATCAGCTCTATTGTCCATTTACTCGTTCGTAAACCCCTTGTTTAAGTTTCAGTTTCGGCTCACTCAGTAATTCAGTACGTCAAAATAAGTCAAAGGACCGAAAAAATATTATAAATTGCAAAGTTGTAAAATCTAAAATTGTAATAAATAATTTATTGTAATTTTATTTTCGTGGAAAATTCATCAATAAGAGATACACTTCAAATATGTCACAAACACCGTTATTGGATTCTATCCGAAGAACTATTGAAGAACGAAATCTCTTTTCGGCCAGAACAAGGATTAAATACGTGTCAGCTATGAGAAAAGCCTCAGCGGAAAAGTCTCCTTGTGTTGTCACGCGTCTCAAGCGTCTTCGAGGCAAAGTGATTGATGAAATTATGACAAGTGAAAAATCATATTTGATGAACTTGAGCCTGTTGGAAAAATTCAAAAAGTTGTTTCATGCTCATCTTGATAATCCAAAAAAACTTCAGGGTATCCTTCACAAAATAATTAATAGTTAAATATAATATTTATGTATATGTACATTTAAATGTTTATTTCTAATTAGGTTTATTAAGAGAGCTTGAGCCAATTCGAAATGTTAATGAGAATTTATATAAGGAAATGCAATGCGA
>VJMY01000611.1:0-43650 GCA_009869795.1 Neelides sp. FZ-2019 | reverse complement strand
AAGATAACAAACCTCAAGTACTACTGCGTCAATGGAGCTTTTGCATCAAGCTAGCTATAAAGCAAACTTTATTTTTTAGCGTGGAAAATAATTAATAAATTCCTCTTATAACTCTCTTCAATTCTAAACAGTTTCAATTAGAAATCTTTTACAAATCTCTCACATATAAACCGTAGTAGTAAAGGAAGATTGGAAAAATCAAAACTTTCATCCAGATTCGTCGTGTAAGTTTTTACTCGACTATCACATATCTGTTTTTCTTTTTCCATGTATATTCCAGAAGCACTATTCTGACAATCAAACAAGTAATAAAATACCACTCAAAGCTGTGCATATAAGCCTATGTGTAATCGTTTGCTAGAATTTAAGGTATCCATATACAAATACAAATTGATGTAGAAAGGGGAAGCTTAGATTTCGACAACCCAGTATTTTTATGCTGAAATAGGTACATTTGGAAAATCATGTGATTTCATTATATATTAACTAATATATCTGTAGTTAAGCTCAAGTTTTGAGGAAGACGAACATTTCCTCTTAAAGAATACCAATGGGGTTTGTTCGTAAGACGCAAAGAATCAATTTTCCTGCTTTAATACCTAAATTATACAATGCTAAAAGAAAATAAAACTTTGGTAGCGTTGAAAAGCCAAACCTAGACTTACACAGATGACTCACAAGCTTGACTGTACAGTACAGATTCTTCCCCAGTGCACCTCCTAAACAAAAGCTACACACACTATGCAATTTCAAATCAGAATAGAGAAACGAAAATTTAGGTACTCCAGCAAACACATTTACTCAAGCTTTTGCTTATTTGTTTGGTCCCCTAACTATCCCATACAAGCTCAAAGAGTCTTCTTAGCCAAGATTGAACATTCATATTTGTATTCTATCCTTCTTCTATTCACCTTTTACTTTCCAATGTCTAATATCCTAGTAAACTTCAACAATCCCTCGACTCCTTTTCATTTTCTGAATTAAACATAAAATTTTACTCAACTAGTATCAACCCTCTGAAGACATCGTTTTCATTTGTATAAACATTACCATGTTTAGTTGAGTTGCTCACCTCTCAAGTTTCAATGAGAAAAGGTTAGTATTTCATTGATTTTCACTTTGGTCCAAGTAATTTTATCAAATTCAAAAATTTATTTTGTTTATTTTGCAACTCCTGTAATATATTAAGAATTTTTTATTGAAAAATTAAAACCTTCTATAAAAATGTTTAATAAAATGCATTATCAGCAATTGAAACAATATAGAAATAAATCTTTGGGATTTTTCATAAAAAAATTAATGTTCTGATTGAATGTTCAATTATTACATTTTTATTACCTTTTTTATTAGAATTAGTGCATCGAGCTGCATCTCTTCTCAAGGAAATTTATTTGAAATCTGGAATTTTATGAAGGTCATACAAGTGAACACAGTCGCTTATTCGTCTATAAATCATTATTGAATCAACGAGAGAGGAGGAACAAGAGAAAGGTTCCTGAATGTCTTAAAAGAAATTAAATGGATTCGTGCATATAGTCAAATTTAGGCTTTGTTCAACAACCCATGTGCCAAGAAGTTCAACCTGTTTAAATTCCAGCTCCAATTGAGGAAATTCTTGTCGGGAACATTGGGAATGTCGAAGCTTCTGTTGCTGTTGTCAGGCCAACATCACTAGAAAATTATCCAAAAGAAAATTCTTTCTAGGAGAATTATTATTAATTAAATATATGTATATGCACCTTCTTAAAAGTAGTTTCAGCCTTTCTGGCAAATTATAAGAATTTTTTCAATTTCCAATAATGATTATCATGTTTATACTTAAAGCAATTTTAAAATCTGTTGAATATCCAATATTAACTTAAAATGCAATTTTTACAATTTAATAGCTTGCAAAAATGTTTTATTTGAACTGGTATTTATGTTTATGTTGACTGAAAATTTTAAGGAAAAGATCACACAATAATTTGTTCAAAAAAATTAGAAAAAATTTAAACTTTATATAAAAAACAGAATAATTAATTTAAATTTGTTTTACAAAATAAAAAAAAAATTTTATTAATTATGCATTATTCATTTTGTAAATAATTAAATGAAGCTATAAAGTTAATTATAAGGATTTCATTTATTAAAAATAATAATTATGAAAACATATTACCTAATCATATAATTAGATTATAAGTTGAAATCATATCATTAAACTAATTATTTAAAAGAAATGTGTTGTAAAAATAAAAAAAATTGCACAACTTGGAATATTCAAACAAAATGAAAAAAATTTGAATTTCACATGCTTAGTAATGTTAAAGGATAGGCGATACGTGGTATAGAAAAAATTACACGCGTTTTTCTCTATAGGCTAACCTAAGCTTACCTAACCGTTATCTAATGTTAATAAGTGTTATCTAATAAAAAAATTGAAGACCATTTATTGAAATTTTTAAATATACAATATTTAAATTTTGCCTCTAATAATCTGAATTTGAATGAAATTTAATTATTCAATATTTGAAAAAGTTTTGTAATGTGTAAACAAGGTAATTTTTTATTTTTTTTCCATTCATGTAAATAAATATATCAACATTGGATTGGATATAGCATTAACATAACATTATGATTATGATTTTTGTATTTTATGCATCAATATCTGCAACCTCTTGTGCAATTCTACTGAAGCCCATTTCAGAAAATATGTTTGCCAAATCGGTTGCTGTATATTTCCAAGCAGTTAGTAAACATATGTATTGTGTTTCAGGTGTTGATTTTATATTTTCTGAATAAACTTTTTTCAGTTTTAAGTTGTTTGCAAGCTTCTCGATTTGATTTGGTTCACTCATGGATGGACCATATTCGATGATTATTTTGACGCAATCTTTTATCATCCCTTAAATAATTAATCAATATTAATTAATAATTATAAAAATTTTTTGAATGTATAAAATGTATTAGTTATTTTAATAAAATTATTACGGTTATCCATTGAAACAATTTAAATACAATTAACTCGACACTTGATAAAATTACTGTTATTGAATGTATGAGTAATAATAAAATGGTATTTAAATGTTTAGTAAAGTACTGGTACTTATCTTAGTGCTTATCTATATCAAATAAGTCAATTTAATCTATAAAATTTATAAATACCATCAACATTATGAAAGATTAGAACTGATAGTACTTTGAAAAAATACTTACAAGATACTATACAAGATAAGACATTAATTAAATTAAATTTTAAATTATAACAGTATAAGATCTGAGATCAGACTGACTTCAGCACAATAATATTCAATGATTCAATAATTTGTCTCTCACTATTATATTTATATTTATATATTTAAATTCACGAAATCAAATATTCTAATAATTTTATAAACGTTTTATCTTTTGCATTTCTTCCTATAAATGGAAAGACCACACATGACAATATATAAATTAATAATGCAAAAAAATACTGAATTAATTAACTAGCTAAATGAAAACATAATTAAAAAATTGACTTCCATATCACTTTTCAATTAGATTATGCCAATAATTAAACATGTTATTTTAAAGCCCATATAAACTCAGGACGTATTATGACGACCTCGACAGGACACCACAATGACTGCCGGTGTCTTTAAAAAAGATACCAGTAGGACACCGCATCTCACCGAACATGGTGCAGTGCAGTGTCCTTAGGCCTTCGGAGCCCTCTGGTGAGGTGCGGTGTCCTTCATTCCTCACCTCGGTGAGGTGTCTTTTTGTACACTAGACCAAGGACGCTACTATGCACTATGTATGTAGTGTCTTTTATTTTTTTCTCTCCTGGTGCGGTGCTGTGTCCTCTTACTTTTGTGTCCTCTGATACGGTGAGGTGTCCTTAGCTTGAGATTGTCAAGGCCACTAAGAACAACGCACCGCACCGGTGTTTTGTCAAGGTCTGGCTTATACCTCATTACATCTCTAAATGTGCTCGAGATTAAAAAACCAAAAAATGTTTTCTATTAGAATACATACGTATAAGTGGAAATAATAATCGGATAATAAAGTCATGAATGCATTTCAGGATGGAATGACATATAATTGATATTTAATAATAATTAATAAATTTGTCGGTTGGACATTTACCTTTGGCTAGTTAACATTTTAAATTGAAAATAAATAATGAATCTTTCATTTCAAGTTGTGTTTAATTATTTATTGTTTCATTTCATTTATATGCTTTAGATTTATTTGATAAGTCATTTAAAGCTATGTTACAATTTTAATAGCGAGACTTCTTTGCTCTCTTGGCTCAAACATTAAGTAGATACACAAAGGGTCAATGTGGGCGTAAAGTCAAAGGCTAAGTAAATAAAGAATTATTGATAAACTTCGCAGACGCAAACACGACACTATAATTCTGGCGCCCTTTTATTTTATTATATCTCATAAATGTATATTATCTACTATGTAAAAACATTTTTTATATTTAATATAAAAATTGTTGATGATTTCATAATATTACACTTCATATCAACTCATAATATGAATATTATTTCATTTAATTACATCTTCATTCTTCAATGTTTAGAGATAATCTTTAAAGTATACATAGTGTAAAGGTAGTCACCTAAAAGTAGATAAATATTTAGATATTTTAAGAAAAATAGATATATCATGAATTTGAGATTTACATAATTTATTCATAATACAGTATGTACTAATAAGTAATACAATATTATTAGATTAGATTTTGATTGAATTCTAATCATCAAGGTATTTCATTCTAACCAGTCAACTTGACGTTTGAAAGCATTCGGCATTCACTTTGAATTATAAATGTGTGGTGAAATTCTCTGTAAGCTGTGGCGTATGAGCTTGAGGGGAATATAATGATCTCATTTTGACCCATGTAAGAGCTTGTAGACTTGTAGCAGAAGGAGGAAATAACATTGTAGAAAGTGGAGAAGCTTCCATTGAGAAAAAAGTCCGAATGGAAAGTGACGGACTTGCGGGTGAAGTGATAAGTAAAATATTTAAGCCTTAAAAGAGTCTTAGATTTTGATCTGGTGAGGAGCGTAAGAGCTAAAGGTCAATCACGATCGAAAGTCCGAAGAGTGATAAAGATTTAAAATGCATGAAAGCCTTTAATTCCCCGTTGGCGACCAAAAAGAATCCTCTGTCAGCTTACCGTCCAAAATTGAACTGAAAGAAGGGAAAAGGCCAGGGGGTGTTTGAACGGAATGAGAGCTAAGGGATTCCCACGTGGAATCTCATCAAATGGAGACTTGGCTATAAGCTCTGCCTCCTCGACTCCTTCTCAAAGAAATAAATTAAAAGATTAGAGTAACCCTTTGGGGTTCCTATGGAAACTGTTTTTTCCAATCTTGGAATTACAAACAACATATTGGGAGTAATTGGGAGACTAATTGTGATTTACTGAACCATACCATCCATCGGATCATCTCTTTCACCTAAGCACAACTTTCAATCACTACATAAGAACTACAAACTACAACGCCCTGAATAACCCAGATAAACTTTCCCTACAACAAACTCTTTAAATTGGATGAAATGTTGAGCAAATGCCATTGTTAAAGTTATAGTTTACCTATGTAGGTATATACAATTTGTTAATTTGACAAGCTTTTTTAAGGTAAAATGACTATAAGCGATCTTTAATGAATTCTTATTATTTTATTTCTTCTGCTCACTCATACATTAATAATAAATCTATTACGTTGAGTATTCATTTATTTTAAATGAATCTGAATCAAATATGTCTATAATGATGAAATAAATTAATATTTTTCCGTTTACATGAAGGAATGTTTTATTAAACCTTGTACGTATGTAAATTAAAATGACTCGGAGGTCTCGAGAAATAAAAGAATGGGAAATTGCAAAAGGGAAAGTCTGAGTCTCTTGGTGCGTAAGTTGATGAGAGAGTTGAGAAATTGCATTATTGTTTCATTGAAACGTGTTGAAGATTCCCCCGCCCACTTCCCCTCCATTCCGACGCGAGTCTCTGAAGGAGAAATGAAATTGAGGATTCGTCCCAAATCCTCCATTTTCTCTCTTTCACCTTTCTAGCTCAAGTTATCCAGAAAATTCCCCTTTGACTCCAATTGAAAGGATAATTCATTTCTTAATTGACTGGACTTTCCAAAGAATCTTATATATTTTTGAAAATATTTTTCATTTCACATCATAACGAAATTTAACATTTTCCAAATATTAGAACATATAAATATGTACATTAAAGAAGCAACCAATTATAAATTATAATGAAAATGTATATTATCATTTCACCATTTTCTACATGTACAACTTAGGTAAAATAAGGCATTCTACCCCCACAAGAAAAATCACAAGGAGCTACTGATGTGAAATGTTCAAATAAACGGCGATTCCTAGTAGAATAATTTCATTTTACTCAATATTCCCTTTTACCTGTTACAATAAGTAATAGGTCTTAGGAGTTCCCTTTACATCAGCTTCATTTCTCTTGTCTGGGCTGAGAGGGAATTTGAGGATTCCATTAGTTATTTTATGAATGCCTGGTCGTTACGGTCCAACTTCCCTCTCTTCAATTCCATCAATTTCATTTTGAGCCGAGCGAGTCGGAGGAGACTCCCTTTTTTAATGCAATGGATTGATTGGGGCTTAGTCTTAAGTCCATCGTCTTGCCTAGACGAATCCTTAAAAACTCAGATTGGATTCAAGGCGAATAGGATCCGCAAAGTATGTATAATGTAGACCAATGGCTCCTCAAATCCCTCGTCACTTCAGCGTTATTTCAAAAGAAATTGTGAATGAGCAGAACTTTGTCAATCAGGTGAGGGGGAAATGTTTATTCGCCATTGTTAGCCTCATATTTTTATTGGGCCCGAAACGAACTTTCCAACTAACTAGTCTTTTAAGCGCTAAAATAATGTTTTTTTTAAATATGGTACCATAGGTCAATCAGTTTCAATCAATTCAAACTCGGGTCAAATGACTTGCTTTGGCTTTAGACAAAGAAAGTATGGAAACTATAAAAACTACGTACATTTGATGTAATGTTCAAAATTAATATTCAGATCACAAAACTTTTTTCCTTTGTATACTTGAAAATTCTCTGTGAATTTGTGTTAACATATGTTCGTCTTTTCTGTGTTTTGTAGCTAGCAGAATGAGCAACAAAAAGGGTGAACAAGTGGGGAAATTGGAAGGAGGCTTAAGTTCGGCTGAAGTTCCTGTGTAATACATCTCGGAGTCTTAGTTTAAGAAGTTCTTTTTAAAAATTAGCTTTTTGCTAATTCCTTTCTCGTTCCTTCAGTTCTTTCTCTCTCCCATGGGAAATTGAACCATCCAGAGTTTTGGCATGAATATATATGAAAATTTAAGTAATATGGCTAAATAGTCATCTGGGATGTGAAGAAATACATGTATACCTTACCATTACATCTTCATGCATTAACCAATGCTCCTATAGTTAAGTATTATAATGAAATAAAGCATTAAAATATGCTCCGTTGTGTGAAATGTAAATATGTACCTATATGTATGCTTCAGCTGGAATTTAATGTTTGTTTTGCTTCTCATTTCTTCCATTGTAAGTTATGTAGGTAAATGAGTATATCAGCTATAATCTATCATATACATATTTATGAACCTTTATGTCTTTTCACGCTCTATATTCTTATGCACTTTCTCCAAGTATGATCAACAGTTGGAAATTGAGAAATTGGAGATGGAGACTAAACCGGAAGACGAGGGAGAAAAAGAAAAGCAATTAAATGTCTGAGTAATTCAAAAACTCATTTCAAGGAAGAATCACGTACACATATGAGCCATGAATCGCTAAGCAAATAACACTCATGCTCATGAAAGAATATGATTGTTGAAATCAGTGCTTCAGTTGGTCTCAATATGACATGCAAAATAAAAGTTGGATTTTTATTCTCTTCCTATACTAAACAATATATTGTATTTGCAGGATTGTTTATTCGGCGGCGTTGAGCAATGCTGTCCCAATGCAAGAAGGGAAAAGTGGGAAATGGGATTGTGTGGATGTAAAAGAGAAGATTAGCCATTTCTCAAGACTTTGTTCATTTTCCTAGAAGGAGGACGAGCAGAAAGTTATAAAGTCATTAGGGCCAAGAGATAGTGGGAGAACCACTGGGAATTGCATTTATACTTCTATCTTAACGCCACGCTGGATGGGGAAGCTTTATTGTTTACACAAAGAAAAAGAAGACACGAGAGAACCTTTCATAAATACATAAAATTTATGAGACTCTCCTGCAGTTAAGATGAAATTAAATACAGAAATACCAGAGGAAGCCTTTGAGACTCCGAATGCGCTCAACCTCTCGCTCTCCATTATTCAAGACGGGGAAATTGTGAAAAGTTGATAGGAAACCGCACATTTGCTATTTTACACCCACAAGAACCGCGCTCTCCTCCGCCACATACACCCAACTCCAAGAGGGATTATGCAAACAAAGTGGAAGAGAAATAACGCGCCACTTGAGGAACTTCATGAATTATTTCGTCTCGATCACCCAATGAGTTTCTACTAGCAATTCCCAATGTTTTTCCACGTAGTTAATACTTTTTTTTTACTGTTTTACCACATTCAAACTTGTCAAATATTCTCACAATCTATCACGCACATACTCACTAAATTGTAATTAAATTATCGATTGCTTACTTATAACATATATAGCATTTAGTGAAATATTATAATCACAGGTAAATAAAGGAGTTAAATCAATGGAATCATAAAAATGAATAATGCATTTCAAATTGCTCTTAAAATATAAATATTATTTTTCTCTGAAGTGTAAATCAATTAGGCTTATACCCCCTATTCATTATTGTGAAACATTTTAATTGAATTTAAAAATGCAAAGGAACAACCTGTAGTTAAGAGGTTGAGGAAAAGCTTTTTGATCCTTCAACTTTACACATTAATTCATTTAAAAGTTTAGATTAGTTTACGTGACATTGAGACTTTTATAAATTATACTAATGCCTTAGGGAACATCTATAAATCAGCTCACACTTTTTTTCCGAATCTTAGACTCCCTTGTCACACTTTCATCTACTCCTTCTCCCCCTCTGTGAGCTCACCATTTATGGCTGGACATTGTTATTTTTTCATTTTATAGAAAGGTTAGAAGACTTTAAATTTCCTGGCATTAAAATCATTGAATTTAACTTTTGAAGCCCAATTTTCTCGTTCTCTAGCTTGGAAAGACTCTCATTCTGTGGGTTTGCTCAATAATAGTAGCCTTTTATTCAAAAGTTTATTAAATATTTTTGCCAATTTTGGGTGTTTTACAAATGTGAGCTCACATTTTTGGCAACTCCCTACCACCCCTTGTCACACTTTGGTCACACTTTGACCTACCCACACCCCCCCTATAGGCGTGAGCTGATTTATGGACACTCCTTTACTAACTATTATGGCATGTATTAGACTAATACATATTAGTATAATACATACCATAATGTATACTACGATTAAATTCGAATATTATTTATCCTCATCTTCATCCACTCGACCTTTTAGATCGATATTAAACTATTAAATATTTTTATTATTTGTTGAAACTCATAAATCATATATATTTCTGCTATCTCGTCATGGCGTCATCAGTAATATGTATATATAGGAATGATAGAAAGGGCAAAAGAACATAAGGATGTGTTTTTGGTCCTTATTGCCGCTTTAGTTTTCATTGATGTGAAAGGGGCTCTTGAGTGGAAATTGAATTAATTGAATACGTCAAGCCGAAGGAATCGGCAAAGGAAGGGAAATGAATTTCAGATCAACACACAGTTCTATTTATCTTTCTCTTATGGGCGAAAGTCTTCAAATTGGCATTTCCTTTGGAATTTCCATTGTTCTTAGAACCATGCATGGAAGAATCCCTTCTTTTCAAACTCATTAGCTCAATAAATATTCAGTACAAACTACACAAAATTTACAAGTACCTATTTACATTATTTTCATCATGTAAAAACATCCATCATTGACAATGATAATGATTCAATGGGTCATTGTAATTTAATCTTTTATAAATTATATTATTATGTAGTTAATAAATTAATAGGCATAAAATTGTAATAATACTACTAAATTTTATAATGTATCAATAATAATCCTGTTCATCAGGGATATATTATCTGAGTCTGCGTGTACCTATACATAAGTAATAAGTAAAATTAGTAGCTTTCTAACAATAAGGCCTTATACATGTTGGCCTATCTATTGTAGACTTAAAATTCGACATAAAGTGCGATGTTTAAAATGAATGAAATGATACATGGGGTACGTTGTTGATAACATAAGTGCCATGGTGATCGAGATGAAAGGGGAAACTCGCGGGAATTTTCGTTGGTTTGTGAGAGTTGTCTAATTGAAAAGTCATGGTTTGACTTCCTGTCGCTCTCCCAAACCATTCTCTCGCACAAACTTTCAAATCCCGGACATTTCTCAAGGATTCGCTCCGGGCGGTCTCCAAATTTAAGATTATTCCCCATAATATTTAAATCCTCTTTTGTTCCCTCATCCTTCCAAAGATCCTTTTCTCTTCTTTCTCCTCTCATACTTTCACAATGAACCTTTTTTCAAATGAGAAGGTTGGAAAAAAGTTTATTTTTGATATTTTGGGCAAAGTTCTTTGGTGGATTTTGGTAGCGAAGTTGACAGGACTTTTGTAATACCTGTTGTTGGACCATGTTTGGAAATGTCATGCTTTAGTTAATAAATCTTCTCGCGACTTCCCAAGGATCCCTTGGCTAAATTAATATTCAAACTTTATTATTGAAAACTCTTTTTCAAGTCCCAGTTGACTTTTCAAAAAACTTTTTTTTACAAATTTTTCCTTTTATCATTTTCTTTCGGTAAGGTTCAAATCCACTCACGTAATACTTTTTTTTATCATAATCACAAATAAATGTTAAAGTTGACACACATTTTAACTTATAAAAAAATATTTGCACAAAAGTTATTAAAATTAAAGAAAGAATCTCTACTCATTTTTCTACATTCGACTTCATTTGTGAAATAATAAAAGAAAATTTTGAAATAATGAATAAAAGAAAAAATGTTAAAATTCATTAATTATTTCCGTCAAGATAATAATTTTAAAATTCATAGAAAAGTATATTCGACTAGTTGGATCAAAATGAATAAAAAAAAGTCTGAAAAAAGAATTTTTCAATGGTTGGTTCTAATTTGAAATTCGTTTTGGTTTTCAAGTTTTTATTATATTCTTCAGTTTAAATTGAAGTTGTGAAGGAAGAAAAGTCACATGAAACTCATGATGTATGGACTCGGAATACATAATGCCCTTCTCAACTTCACCAAAGTGATATATGACTAAAAAAGAGTTATAATGCCATTTCAAGATCTTCCTTTCTAAAATTCCCTCACATTTAGAAATAATTATTTTTAATTCAGTATGAATTACAAGTCCTAAAATATATTTACCTACATTAAATGGCAGATAATTTCTTATTTTTCCTTATAGAAATTATATACATATATATATTTATACATAACATACCTATACTAGAATTTGGCAAATTCTCAATAGTCTTACCCAAATGCGAGTTGTGAATAAATATTAATTCGTAAAGACAACTCCTAAATTCTTATTATTTAGCAAGCAATTTTCAATTCAAATGACTTAATCAAAATCTCATATTGTAAACCTTATATTATGATGATCTGATCACGATCACGATATAGATATGTATAATTCAATGCTATTTATTTTTCCTCTCCATCAAAGAATAAGGATCTCTTATCATACAATGAAAACTATCTGTGCCTATGTTTGGAAAATTAATCATTAAATTAAATCAACGCGTGATGTGAATTAAATTCTATTCGACTTCTCGCCCAGATAATTAATGCAGGGAGAATTAATTGAGACTTGCATAGTAATGTCCCTGTTCAAATTAATGTATTGAAAAATCAATTACATGAATTTGTACATAAAATAAGAATATCACATGGCACGTGAATTATATCAAGACCTGTAAGAGTAGAAAGAATTCGATTGTTTCATTTATTCTGATGAATAGAAAAATTAAGTCAACAAGGAGGAACAAAGATTGGGTAAGTGTAAAAAGAACATGTAAAAGCGTGTTTCCATATTTAAAATATCAAATGATAAAGTGTACTTTTAGCTTGGCTTTTAGAAAGAGTAAATAAATACAGACCAGGTTTACACTATGTAAATGGTCAAGTTCTTACACCGCTTTATACAGGGCGTGCCTAATGTGAAATCCATCGTTGAGTACAATATTATAAAATAATTATACTTAAACTTTGTATGAAAATCCTCAATATTCGAAGGTGACGAGAGGTTTCAGTCAGTCCCACCCTGTATAGTACTCTTGAATGACTATGTCATAATGTTACATTTAATGTACATTTAAGTGATGAGGTGATGAAGTAAAGAAAGGTGGTTTGTTTTGACCTCGTGTCCATAATCTTTTCCAGCTGGTTCATCTCCATTTGACTATGGGTGATTGATTTGATATTTATGGCTCGAGACTGGAGGGATTTCCTTCTTTATATGGACGCCATGAACTTTTCTAGTCTTTAGTTCATGCGTACCGCAAATGGCATATGTAATTAACGTCCAAGGGGGTTTAAGCTTTTCCTAATAAGAACTTTGAGAGTTTGATCCAGAACTTGAGAGCGATCGGCGAGGCGCGAGGTTCTCCTTATTTATATACACTTGTGTAGTTGTGTGACTTGTGCCTTTATGTAGTTGTGTGTATTAAATTACTAAGGCTGCACAAGTAATGACAAGAAGGGAAATCAGATTGTGGAACTTTGTAAATAAATGACTTTGAGTCACACAGTAAATTTGATAAAAGTTAAGTTAGGGTCTAAAAATTATAGGAATTTATAAGTTACCATTTGTCTACTTTATATGAGGAATTTCTAAACTATTCTTCATTTTTCTTATAATTATAATTTTGATTAAAATATAGTAAAATAAGGAAACTCTTAAATTACTTTGATATTTATTCATCAACACGAGTTTGAAGGAAAAACAACTTGTAAATAAATTTACCTTCTGGGTTTAATTATTCATGAGTTGATGATTCTCATTAAGCTTGTTATTTTTATGAAAAATAATGTAAAATCATCTAAAATCCTATTGGGTTATTTTATGTAAAATTAAAGATTGATGATCATTTTTCCATTCTGGGTAGAAAATAAAAAGTGAAAATCAAGAATGGAATCAAGGACTTCAAGTTTAAGTTTTCAATTTCATAATTTCAATATTTTCAATTTCATATGTTTAAATCTTGATTATTGGTCATGTTATAATTGTACGGAGTGAAGTGTAGAAAGGTGCGTGAGGAATGTGACTTTTCTCAATGTGACTTTTCATTTAAATAAGTCAATGTCTTATAAAATGTTCATGTGGTTTTGTTGGCCATGTGGGAATTGTCTTTCTACAAGCAGTGTTTAAGGGGTAGGCCCGGAGGCACATGCCTACCTCATGGGCTGACAAAAATATTTTTTTAATTTATAAGACCTCTGGTTCAATTTTTAATTTGTCAAATGCTTTGAAAAAATTTCTCCTAACCTCCGATTCAGTTCATTTTAATGAATATTCGGAAATTTCTTTCTCTGAATCTTTAGTTCAGAATTATTTAACCGATTATTCCGGAAAAATTTCCTATGAACCTACTGTCCAGGAATTATAGCAATAAAAAATTCAATGATATTTTGAATAATTATTTGTTTTTGTCATTATTATTTCCGTCTTTAAATTTCAACTTAAAATAATTAAGTAAAATACTTAGAAAATTAATGTCATAATTAGTAAAATGACTATAGTATTAGTAAAGTGACTATATATTTTGCCTTTTGAACTATGTCTACACCTTTCCCAAATCCTGGAACCGCCCCGGTCTACAAGTGAGTGAAGCTGACGAGATGAAAGTTGATAAGTGAGGGTGTTTTGATCTAATTGAATACCTGAGGCCATTGAAGAATTCCCCTTCAGTTTCATTTTCCTTTGAAAGAAATGAAGAAAAAGTAAAAGTGTATTTTTAAAAGCCCTCAAGAGAATCCACTGCGAGACGTCCGAGGGATTGAGAAGGAAAAGATGGATGCCCAACAATTCGCGTTGTCCCCCTTGTCAGTAATTAGAAAGAGGAAATTATCTATTTGAAGAGGCATTAGAATTAATAGGCGTAATTCCCCGCGCGCAGGAGCCCATTCCAAAGGCTATGGTGAAAAGGACCCGGATTTTGAAGGAGTTTTGCCCAGTTGAGCCCAGTTCGGCGCCCAGGCCGGAAGGGAAACGACGCGTCGCTTCTTTCCTCCTTCCACCGACGTGGGGATTCTTGAAGAGGTAAAAGAGCCCTATAGGGATTTGATTTCTTTCAGCTTTTAATTCCCCGCTCTTGTGATGAGCTCGCGTTTGAAATCACCGAGAGACGCCCAGGGCCCCGAATTATCCAAATTAGTTTCCTTGAAGGCCAGGAAGGACGTTGAATGTCCTGGCATGTTAAGTTGGGCTCTTGAAATTCAATTTCTCCACCGCCTTCCCAATTCCTCCCTTCAGACTTCATCAGACTCAGGTTGAGGGGAGAAAGACCAGGAAATTCCACAAAGAGGACAAATTCAATAATAAAAACCTTTTAAAAAATCTTCGTATTTTTCAGAAAATATTTTGAGATGAATGCATAATAACTTGTATGACTAAGTGATGTTACAAGCTATAAGTAAGAAATTCTCCGATTCAGATTATATTGTCAGCATGCTGCTCAAGAGTTATAGAGTCCTGAATGATGATGTAATTCATTTTTGAGTTTGCTTGACGTTCGTATTGTCTTTCCATGTTCATGGATTGCAAATTCGAGGCGTATTCATTTATCTGGAGGGAGTTTTGAAGAGGAAAATATTCAAATTCGGATGGAAAACTGCATTGGGTGAATTGAGCGATTGTTGATCTAAAGCTCATGATTTTGAAATGAGATGTATGGTAATTCCACCTCGGGTTTGAATTGAATTAAATGGTTGGTGATGAGGAGGCTAATGGAACTGTTGGAAGTTGTTGATCATTGGGGAGAATTCAAGACAACTTGATTTCCTGACCAACGATTTGCATTTAGAGGAGGATTTGGGAATTTAGGGGATTAAGCTCAAACAAGAACCATAACTTCCTCAATCTAAATTCATTTGAATGGAAAAAAGTACAAATTGAGGGTAAATGAATAAAAGACCGTATTGTTCCTTATAAAATGTTTGTATGAAGTATAACAGTATAAGTATATTACTTATAATATACATATGTACATACAATACATTTATATTACTTCATTATATTCTGTTCGAAAGAACGCCCGGGCGTTCTTATAAAAATTAGGATCCGACCCCCAGCGATAATTCGATCCCAACGTTCTTTAAAAAGTTAGTCACAAAATGTTTTAAAAATGGAGAAATCAATTTTGGAACGAATTTAAAATGTAATTTATGTGTTTCACACAATGATTTCAGGAGTATTTTTAATAATTTAAGTTTAAATTCAATTTTGTGCTAATTTTTAAGTCAGCTTTAGAAGTTTAATTAAAGGAATGCTAAGTTTCACGACAAATGAACTATTAAATTATAGGGAATAATAAATGATTGTATTTAACACGTATATTTAACACGTAATGAGTCCATATATTACGGGTAATATTTATTGACATTAATAGACCAAACTTTCTTTCGAACCCCGACGCTCTTTTAAAATCTCGGGTCGGACCCCCGGGGATATTTCGAACCCAGGCGTTATATCGAACAATAATGGTATAGAATTTACCTATTCTAGTCGCATGTATTTTTCTTCAAATCAAATGGAGGATTCAACCTCTGACTTGAAGCTTGTAAAAGTGCCATAATGCCCCATTAAGCCCTCGCGACCAAATAGGGAAATTCTTTTGAAAGGGGAACTGAGAGAAAGAAAGAGGTGAGAGGGAGAGATAGGCAAAGCCAATTTGAAATGAGGATTTTAAATGAGGATTTGGAATGAGGATTTGGAAGTGAATCTCCTCATTTGCAAGTTAGAATCTTGGGGTTTCATCTCTTAATGAAGGTTTTCTAGGGCCGCGAGCTGAGACCGCGAAGCTGGAGGAAAGCTGAGATAGTTAATTGAAAGTGAACTGTTGACAGCCACCGACGGCTTTAACTCACCTTTCCCTCGAGACGCGCCAAAAAGTCAGGAAAGTCCTAGACTCCCCGCGAATTAATAAATAGGAATTCAAAAACAATATTATCTTTCTTTTAAATAAATGCGCCTCCAAGGGCCTTTTCATTTCCTCACTAGTCCGCCTTGTGTATTTACCCAAACTCTTTTCGCGCCATTTCACATATAAATACAATACATATATGCGTATACCTATATATGATTTCAATCTCATTGTATCTTATAATGAAGATTTTAGTTTTTAATTACATTAGTACATAATGTAAAATGTATCATCATGTAGACTTTATATAGGTAGTAAATGTAACATAAGAAAACATACATGTATATACAGGATATGACATATGGTGAAAGTATAAGAGTGAAAGAGTATAGAAGGAAGAACAAAAGGGAGAGAAAAAAAGAATTCCCATTTTTCCTTCTAAGTTTGTGAGTTATATGTTGAGTTGGGAAGATCTAGTCGGTCAGTTACGAAACGTCATTCTCATTATAGATACTTTTGCTCTCCTCGACGTTCAACTTGGCGAAAAAGATTTTCTTCATAAATCTTAAATTGTTGATTCAATTGATCTGATAAATATAAAAAGAATCATTAAGTTTCTTCCAAAAACTCAATTCCTCTCAAACTCTCAGCCAACTTTCAACCCGGAGAAAGTAGCATTTCTCCTCATAAATTATCTACTTTATAAATTATAAATTATTTCCCCCTTTTAAAAATTTTTTTAATTAATTTAAACAGCATTGTGATCCATAAATATAAAACCATCTGATGATTTATCACTAATAAAAGTCAATTTAAAAAAATCAATTCTGAATATTTTTCAATTACTATATATTAAAAAATAAGAGCACTATGATAATATTTATAAATTTTTATTATCACTATAAAAAATAGTAAATTCTTATGACTAGTTAAGTCAATGAGTTAACTATGTTCTACGTATTACACGCAAGGTATATATGTGAGACATAGAATTATTGATCAACATAAAGAGACATTGATGTGATAAAAAAAAATAAATTGGCAATATATTTATTCAGCATGAAGTAAAGTTGATAAAAAAAGTTTAGTCTTGAGCTCATCCTTGGTTGAATTTTATTGAGCTTGGCAGTTATAAAAAAGGGGAGAAAGAAGGAAAATCCCGGCCGAGTTTCACAGTTGAGTTGTGAGAAAAACAATCGAGTGCAATCATTGGGATATAAATTGACTCGATGAAAGTTTTTCTCAATCAAGCCATATTTTCCAGAGAGATCTTTCTTATTTGCTCTCCTGGCTTCCATGGAAGAAGTAATCAAGATTGCACTTTTGGTCAGAATTTCCATTTCATTTCATCATCTCTTGAGAGTGATGAGAAAGCGAGTTGTAATTTCCACTCAAAGGGTCCGTCGGTCCTGTCATTCCCAATAAAACCAATCACATCCCAGACTTTCTTTTCGCCCCAAACACTACAAAGAAGAAAAGGAACATTGAGGAATTTGGTAATTAAATAGAATTACTTTCCAGTTTTGCTATTGTCTAATACTTCATTCTGTCTCCATATGATAATACAAGTAATTTAATTGTCTTTATCGTATTCAAATTTCTTAAGAAGATTTACCTAACTAAAAGGACGCTGACAAATTTCAAAGCTAATCTGAGCAGATCGGAGAAAAGCAACTGGGCACCAAAAAATCACAGTCAATAGAGCCGGGAACTATTCTTTAAAATTAAGGATCTTTGCCTTATAAATGTATAGTTTTATGAAAATATGTAAAGTTCAGATGTGTGTATAAAGAACAACTTGGTTTCCCAATTTCCGACGAATTTGAACTAAATTAAATTGAGTAAACCGCAGAGAAAGGCGTTCTGCCCATCTTGAGATTTTCCAATTTCTTGGGATCTTATTACTTGATAGGGAAACTCAGCGACGAGTTGCCAAGAGGAAACCTCAAAAGAATGATGAGGGTTCTCATAAATAAATTTTCTTCAACCACTTTTGATCTCCCCAGCTTCCCAACTGATTTCATTCCCAAATTTTAATTCACTTTTTTCCCCTTCAAGGCCATTAGTCTTCCACTATAAATCAAATTAGGAGCTGTTGGATCCAAACGGCTAATTCATTTTGTCAACCCAATGACACAGCAAGAAAAGATTTTATAGAAGATCATCAAAATATTTTCAACATCTCTCACATATTCGACTATATATTATATACATATGATATTTTTCATTCATTCTTCATGGTGAAGATTCCAATTTGTCAAGTTATCATTTTTATATCTAAAATTTCCAATCAATTTTTAATGTTTGGCAAACAATCCATTTCGGGAATATTGCGTCAGTTGTTCTCACTTTTTATCTTCCTATTGGCTAAATGCTTTTTAACAACTTGAATATAAAAATTTTATAAGCTCTGCATTCGTCCTGTTTATTGCAAACTGGTCCACTTCGTATTTTGCTACAGAGAAATTCAGGTCCGATCCGGTTTGATCTTATTTTGCTACGGAGAAATTCCGGTCAGGTCCGGTCCGGTCCGATAGTATTTTGCTACGGAGAAATTCCAGTCAGGTCCGGTCCGGTCCGATCGTATTTTGCTACGGAGAAATTCCGGTCCGGTCCGGTCCGGTCCGAATGTTGTTTACACGGATTCCGTTCTGGTATTTTCGTTCTGGAATTGGACCAGTTTGTACTGGTGTATGTAATAGAAAATAAATATTATTACCCAAGAATCTTTCCATCTAAAAGTTCACAAAATTTTTCTTTTCTTCAACCCAATCTCATTGCTGATTTACCATATAAAGGTAAGAAATTCATTTTTAATGTAATATAAGTTCTACTACCATATACTACTACACTATAAAGTTTATTTCACACATTTTAAGTAGGTACATACTTTTAGCAACTATTGTATACATATTTATGATATGCGCCTACCAATGTATTAATATTTTGTCCAATACCCATACTGAGCGCACTATCCTATATACCAAATTCTATTTGATTTTGTAGGATCAATATTCCTTTATCTCATCAAAAATCAAATTGTTAATTCAAATATGTTCAGTCTATTTTTTTATCTTATCTGGATTAAGAACGAAATTTTTCAAATTAAAATACGGAAAAAAGTCTTATGGACGGACACATTGAAAAATTGGTTAACTCGAAATATGGAGTGAATGCAAAATAAGGTTCTGTAACATTTTGCTAAATTAATATATAATCAGAATGCGAACATAAAAGGCATAAGGCCTTGAGAAGAGATACAAATTATTGAATATATCACTTTATATGAACAAGCCCCGAAGAAATTTTCTTATTGTATTTAATATAGCAAAGTTGAATTTATTGCTGAAACCAAAAACATGGCGAAGGCTGCATAAGGATGAAACCATTAAAACACTAATATAATATTATATCTTTAGGTAGATTATATGCTTATAATAATAATAAAATCATATACTTATGTTTTACTTATATGTAATATCATATTTAATACTTCTAAATAATGTTTAATTTGTACACTTTGTATATATGAACAATGTTTGTTATTATTTATTATTGTTTTCTATGAAGTACATAGCTTTATATGCATATCCACAAATTAGCCTATAAGTCGTCAGATAATGTATCTTTATTTTATGGCATGAGTTATGTTAATTACATGATAATTATTTTATAAAGGCTCTTCCTATTTGGAACCAATAAAGTTTATCCATGGTCGTTTTTCCCATATTTCATATGATCCGGTAATGACATTTATAGGTATAGGTACTATGTTCTTCATTGAGGGTCGCTATGAGTACTTGGCTTTGAAAATTCCCATGTCCCATTTCGGCTTGCGAGGAAAGCACTAGAGGGGCAAATTAAAGGCGAGAAAGTTGAGGATTTGAAAAGAGAGAAAGGCCAATAATGTGCGGTAAATGGGTGCAATGGGGTGTGGGCATTTCCCTAACTCTCCCTGTCACTTCCTCTCCGACTCGGAGAAGGAGATGAGACCTCAAAGGTCCTTGGAAGTCAATGAGGAGAAATGAAGGAAATTTCACGCGTCTTCCGCCATCCAAATCATCTTAATAGAGGAAAAAGAAGGAAAATGGCTCATATGCACAAATGCGCCTTTTCTGCCCCGATGACCATTTTTTTCATCTTTCGTGCTGATCAAATAGAGATCTCGGCATCATTCTGAACAGCTCTCCTTCTCGACCTCAGGTTCCCCTTATTTTAGACATTGTAAATATATACCTATCACATCATTCTCTTACCCTTATAATAATACTAATACTCTTATAATAATAAGAATACTTATAACTTTGTATTTAGTGAGCAAAAGCACGTGGTATATGTGAAAATTGTGTAATATGATCTAATATAAATTTAATATTTTGATAGATATATAGCAATGATAAAAACCATTGTTACATTTGCAAAGGTAGGGTTATAAGAAGGAAAGTCGATGGTAGGTTTTGTCTTAAGAGGGATTCTTGAGTGGAAGTATAATAAACAATTTTTCCCCCTCACCTCGAAAGCCACTCAGTCGCGTCTTTGACGAGATGGGCGTGAAAAGCTCACTTTGAATCCTCGGATGATTCGGAAATCACTCCGTCTTGAATTAAATTCATATGGAAAGTCCATGTCTTCTGGGCTCTGTTCCGGTCTTGAGCTCGCGGATTCCGCCTGACATGGCTAGTTTGGGGCGATGTCGAGGAATCCCCCAGAGATTCCTCCCATCCACTCAGTCTATGTGCCGGATAATCATTGGTCCAATGAATCTCTCTTTTCAAATGAGCTTCGTTACACTTCCGCGAGTTCCCTCATTCACTCAAACGTCCATTTTCATTACCATCATCTTCTTTCAAGGAGTTGAAATCCATTTCGAGGTTTTTCATCATTCCGGGAAACAGAGAACTGGATGAGTGGAATTGATCAGTCATTTCTTAGCAACGTTTGGCTGTCATGAGTTCAGTTCTGTACTGAATTGAACAATTAGGTTTGAAGCCCAGAGGAATTGATTGGATCCACTTGTGAGAAGAGTTGCATTTAGAATTTCTCACACTTTCCATGCATCCCTTTCTCTTCCATGCATCAATATTCGGAATGGCTATTGATTCACTTTACTCCAGTTGAACTCTTTAAATGTGTGAGCATAGGAAAGGTGACTTTCATATTCATCATTTTTATATTGATTCTTAAATTTTTACTGAAGTGAGAATTGAGGATTAAAAACATTGGATGGCAATTTTTATTGTATTTATTTCTTAATTTACAATTTTAGCTACAAATAATTTCACATTTTTTAGCATCAGTGTAGGTATTTAGCTTTCTCATACTAAATGTTTTTTGTACTTAATAAAATTTCTAAAATATCCGGAAATTGGCGGTTGACATGTTAGCCATATGCTGGATGATACGCCATTAAGACGAAAAAAATGAGGTTCAACTCTATGCCTATACTTACATACAAGGTATATGCTTTGGTATATTCATATATATTTACTTGATCTATAGGTTAAAAGGACATATAGCCCTGTAACTTCAAAAGTTGTGTTGAGTTCGCAGGTTTTCATTTTCTTTGTCTCATTTTCGCCTCTCCGACTTCCGAGTCTGTTGAGGAGATGATTGTGAAAGATAGGGAAAACGCAATGGGAGGAGAATGAGGAAAAAATTTCTCTTGGTTTGTTCCTCATGTGGAAGGCGAGTGCCGTCGCGGGAGAAAATCGAATCTAAAGGCGCCTTGCATAAGAATGAATCAAACTTTCAATTGTTAACTATAAAAGAACGGAACCTATATGATTGAACCTGAATGTCCTAATCATATGGTTTGACATACCATGCATTTGGTAGGCCGCGACCCAAGGAACAGAGATGCTAGGAAATTTGGAATTTTGGGGGGAAAGTCCACATGCAAGGTGTGCATTTATTATTCAACTGTGGCAGAGCAAAAACTATTTTTTCTGACGGAAAGAATAACATTTCTTTTGCGGTGTTAGAGCATTTGGGAAAGACTGAGTTTAACTACCGACGAACACGACCGGACTTTTCCCTCACTTAACAGAATGAAAGGAATTGAAGGCGGGAATCCCCTTGGACTTCCGCCAATTCCCCTTGTTCTCTCTTTGGGATCCCTCCAAATTTTGAATTTATAATAATAATGATAATTAGTACAAAGGAAGGACGCAATTAAGTGTCTTTCTCTTCAATTCTTCCGCCATGCTGTGAGGGAGAGTTTTACTCCCCACAAAACTCTGGCTTCGCCTATCCATTTTTCATTAGGCTTGAGACATGTGTCTATTGAGGGAAAAACCGCCGAACAACCTGTCACCCTTCACAACTGTCTCCACCTGGCAATTAATAAAATGGATTCCCAAAGAAACTTCTACAATTATGAGACGAATGAGTCCGAATGAGAAAGGAGATTTCAAGTCCAAGCAAGTAATTCCTAAATTAAGTATTTCCATTCTGACTTTAATATCTCACTAAAGAATTCCTTCTCAAAGACCTGCTAATAGATCCTCATGTATTCCTTCCCTATAATAACTTAAATACGCTACTATCTACATACATACTTTACTTAAATACATACATAACTTATTAATATAAGTTGTATATAACATAAGTGCTAAGGAATGTGCAGAAAGAAGTTTTATGATTAAACAGGGCGCATAATGGATTAAAACTTAAATATGATTGACTCCTTTTGAGTCCGCATCTCGTCATTTGGAATGGGGATTCTCAGTGTGAGGGATTGCTTTTGGAAAGTCCACATGCAAAGATGTTCACATTTCCTCCATTTCCTCAACATGGTGATATGTAATGGGCGGTAAATCTGGGCCGTCGTGAGTCTGATGGAAACAAATGAGTTCATTACACGATCTCATTGAACCATTTAAGCCTTGTAAACTTCCACTCCAGCACTAAATCCCGAGCTTGTGAAATTTCCATTTATTTTCATCTTCCATATATACATTAATGAAAATTTGTCAAATCGGAACAAGTGTTGAAAGTGAGGGTTAAATACAACCATGGATTAATTGTATAGGCATGTCCTATTTATTCTCAATGACTTTTTATATATTATTATGAAATCCATTTATAAATATATATAGTAATGTAAATAGCATTTTTAACATTTTTAATATTTAAAAATATTTAGTTTATGAACAAATGAACTTTAGTTTGTACTTTCTGCCCAAGTAGATTTATCCAGAGTTTCCAGAGTAAGAAGCATGAAAAAAACAGTGAAAGTGAATGAAAGTGGTAAAAGGTGTTAAAGGTTGATAGTAAAATATTTAGGATCCTCTTCGTCCAAATTAAATCAACGGGTGCGTGTCGAGTTGGAATGTGACTCATAAAACTTCCCAATTGAGAGATTTGAACATACGAAGACGCTTAAACTTAATATTTATCCATTTGGAGCTCAAAAGGGGGGAAATAAACCAGAGTTATGATTTTACATTATTGATGACATTGATGAGTTGTCCTGTCCTACCTCACGCTATTAAGTGAATTCACAAGGTTATGAATTTAATCTGCAATTTATTCTCGAGTGTACTTGAGAGGAATTTTCACAAAAGAGGATTCACAGGATAATTCACAGAAATCTTCAGGAAAGTGTGTACATGTTATCAACACACTTTCTTTGGTGATCTCTGTATTATATTCTACATATTATAGTACGCATTATGTATTAATGGTATTATGTACGGATTATTAAGTAATTGTCCGTTGGGTGAAAGAAGTCACCGATTTGGGGCATTTAGGGCTTCTCCTTTCCAATAATGACTTTTGGGGAAGTCAGAAGGGAATTCATTGCGAGTCCAATTGTGAATTCAGTCCTTAATCTTTCATTTGCATTTATCGATTCGTCCCTTTGTAAGGCAGACACTTATCTTGCGGATCCATTGGAGATTGAAATCCGAACTATTTATGCTCAACTTAACTACCTTCAACACTCTTTTGAATCTCCGTGTCTAAAAGGGTCTTTTCCTTCCTTCTGGGAATCCTCAAATACCTTTGCTCCTATACTGCTATACTGCTATGCTGCATCTATCCTATGCTTCTCCTATGTAATACACGCCCCCTTATATGCATAATGTATGAATAAATGGATGGTCTTGAGAGTCTCTTCATGGATATGACCACTGACACGATGATGGTAATAGCCGAGTCGTTCGGCTGACTAAACACGGAGTTTAAGAGAATTTCTTAGGCTATGGACAACTCGTCTTTGTCTATTACTCCTAAATCTAAGAGAAGTGAGAGAGAGATAAAGAATACTAATTAACTAAAAGCCTTTTCACTCCGCTTTTTCTCACCACCTCGCTCGCGTGCCTTTTTTATACTCCCTTTCTCCTCGTTTATTTCAACCCTTTTTAAAATTTATTTTTACTCGACTTATCAATCCATTCTGAATATGCAGATTTGATTATTTTTATAGTTTAGCATTATCTTATTCAATATTTATTGTAATTGTTTGGGTTAATTAACAATGTATTACCATTTATTCCATTTGTAGTAGGAAATTATGTAAAATCTTGAGAAAAACGAATTCATAATTAATACTTTCAATTTGTAATTTAACTTTATTAATATAATATGTATTATGTTCAATAGAACTAGATATAGATAGGAACGTATGGAAAATGTGAATAAATTGAGCAAGTCCCTTTTGAGCTCATACATAAGCACTAGGATGTTAGTAGAACTGTTAAAAAGAAGTCCAGTGAGAAACTTTGGGGTTTGTGCCAAAGAAAGAAATTTTTCTGTCTAATGAACGATTTGTCATTTTCAAAACATAATTTATAAGACATTATTTATAGGACATTGGAAAGACCAAAAGTGAGGAATTGGGAAATGTGAGGATTTGGGAAAACTCAATAAAAGTAAACGACAATGAGGAAAGATGAGGAATAATAAAAGCTACATACTTATCTCTTTATACAGCTTTTACATTCCCAGAATTTCTCGAGCATCTTAAAATATAATTACGTAAAAAGGCTCGAATGAAGAAAATTCATATCTATCTTTGACCTAACGCTTAAGAGGATTGTTTATTATATCTTTTTATATTAAATCTTGCTTTCAAAATGATTAATAAAACTTGTGTGGAAATAGATTTTTATGCAAGGCAAATTGTATGAATCATAAAAATTATACAATACCTTAGTTTGAGTAAAACTGACTGAAATAATTTAGTAATTTTTAACTAAAATTCTCGTTTTCAATTAGGTTATATGTATTTTGAAACTTATTTTCCTAAATTTGCCATTTTTGAATAATTGAGAGAGAATGAGGGAAATAGGAATTCTTCTATTGTTAGATTGCAATTCGAAAGAGGATTATGGAAGTTGAAAAGAGTTGAAGTTAAAGTTAGTTCGTTCATTGTCCATTTGATTTGTTTCTTCCTTGGAAGAGTCACCGGAGTTTTTCCATAAACTAACCTTAAGACCATTAGACCAAGAGAAAACTTGATCCTCTCTTTCAATCCCTATCAAAAAAACTGTTCAAATGGTCCATTTCAGAAATTTGAATACTTTCCTTTAAAAAAAGATTCAAGAAAGTTGGTCGGAAAAGAAAAGTTTTCTGGGAGTATTAGGAGCCCCTTTGCTCGAATTCAAAATCTGAATCTCAGCCATTTCAACCCACGCAATTGTCAGATCAATAGATGAGATTTCACCTGCACGACGACAACGACAATTGTTCTCAACACCATCAAAAATACATATATAACATATAGAAGTGCTACATATGGAGTTAATATACCTGACACTATATATATATATATATATATATGGCTATATTGTTCCTATCTGATTCTCTCACCTGCTCACAATCAGAGGGAGAATTGAAGGAATAAAGAAAAGCTCTTTTGACAAATAATGGCAGCCCATTTGATCAAAGGGATAAAAAGATTATGATCCGTAAGATCTATCATATCCTCACAAAAACATGTAGGAATATAGGAATTATGAAGGTGATATTTGAATGAATTGTAAATTAAATAAGGATTAAATTACAGTACTTTACATCTTACTAATGAATTATATTAGTTTAGTTGAGTTATATTAGCATTTGACTTTTGTGCAAAGAAAGCATAGCAAATGTCTCATCCAATACACTTAGCTTTACGTGATAGCTTTACGTGATAGTTACTTGGGAGTTGGGTAAATACGAAGATTTCTCGGCGGAGTTGTTCGTTAAAGATGGGGCAGGGCATAAAAGGGGCCTTTCCAGCCCCTTGACATCAACATTGTCGAGAGCTTTGGAAGTCAAAGGAATAGATAATAGATGAGTATTGGAGATAATAGGAGCAGGGCGTGAAATGGTGGGGGAAAAGGAACCTCAGGAGAAAACCCCGAATTTAATGCTTCCTGATGCCTTGAATCTCATTGATCTTCCCTCTGTCTCTGACGTCTAAAGGATTTTCAATGTTACTTCTTCCCGTCCAGACCCAAGCGTTCAATCAGTGGAAACAGAGGCCAATACGTCTCAAGATTATTCAATTCAATTTATATTTCCCTCCTCCTCCGCACCATAAAGGAACCATGACAAGGACCAGAAAGAGAAAACTCATTTTACATAAAACACATACACACACGACGAGCAGACCAATATTGGAGCATTGGGCTTCTTTCATACATAGGTACTTGTATAAGGATATATAAGCGCATATAAAAGAACCCTTATAGAGTTTATATTAGTTTGTAGTTTTGTTGTGTAGTAAACTGTAAAAGTGCATTCCTATTCACATACATATACAAAAATATACTTACTTAATCCCATGTTGTTATATGTATTCTATACATGTTGCTCATATATACGTATCTACGTATATGGACATATGCCAATAAACGAAGATGGATTTGGAAATGGAATTATGTGATCCACGAATTTGCCGCCCGAAATTGCCATAGGAGAGGAAAAATGAGACGGCGACTTTCCCCTTTCTTGTTCCTTTGATATTTGGATTTTGCATTCTTAAAGCCCTTAAAAGATTACTCCATCTTAGTACAATCGTCTGCCACACATGAGGACAAGAGAGCTTAAGCTTGAGATCAAATGAAACTAATGAAGATGAGGCCTTGAATTAAAAGACTTGTCAATAGAAGCGAGACATGCTATTACAATGGCTGTCTCGGGTTCTTTCATGAAGTGCTGCTAAGAAAGTGTTTGTATTATTTGTCTCCTAACGAGCCTCATTTCATTCGGTTCTTGTGTGAGGTCAGACGAGGGTGTTGAAGACCCCGTGAGCCTGTGCGGTGAAGAATCGAGTAATCTCACCCAAACGCACAAGAACTCTCTGAGGTGTGCCGAGAATCCTATTTTCTCCTCACAGCCGCAAAACTCGGCCCTGAGTGAGATTAAAACCTAGATTTCCCATGCCATATTATGATTTGTTTCCTACGAGGAGAAGAACGCTTCAATGTTCCACAAATATTCCGAAATTGAACAAAGGGTGTATAAGCATGAGATAAAATGTGAAAATTTTTTAATATTCCAAAGTACTTTTTCAATTTAATGGAATATTCTAATGTTTCAATAAATGCCAGAGTTTGAAAATTCGACACAACAGTCACTGAGCTTTCAATTTAAAGATTTTTCCCATTAAAGTGAATGCGATTATGTATTAGGCAAACCATATTTATATGCCATTGTGCATTGATATTCATAATTCACATGAAAAACAATGTGGATAAAACTACTTGATTGATTGATATATATGAATTTTGTAAATATACCGGTAGCTTTTTTGCAAAATTTGCAAATTATACACAAGAAAATGACATACATACACTAGATACTTAGGCAGACAAAATATTAATATTTCGTTTTTCTACATTACGAATCCAGCCGAATCCTATCTACCTGTATTCAAAGGTAATTGAATGAGTGGCGTTGTATGATTTAGAAAATATAATCACTGTTTTCTCCGTATTCTTAATCTTGGTTGTGAAGAGTGACGAAGAGATTTGGAATTATCCGTGTGGTCCGTCTTGTCTGGCTAACATGGTGTTTTTGTGATAATAGGCTGGGCTGGGCGTTAAGAGCATCAACTGTTGTTGTAAGGATCTCTTTTCATCCCATGCTCTTCTCGAGTGGTGAATGAAAGGAGAAGTAAAAATTGGCAATTTTCAGGGCCATTAGCTAGGAATAAGTAGACGTGGTTTCTCTCCGCCGACTCTCCGCTTTTTCTAATAACTTGGTCGCGACGGACGCATCAATCCACCCGACTTTCAACCCCAAAAGACTCACAAGTGGAATCAATAACCTATGTATGTTCCCACGTAGACTAGAAGGTATGACCTACAAGACTCCCACAAAGATATTCCACCGGTGAGATCAATTAGAACTCAACATGAGATGAACCACCTCTTGAAAATCACTAATATGCCCAACCATGGAATTTCCTCCTTAACTTGTACTTATTCTCCCTCACATTGAATAGCTTTGATTAAATCTATCTTATTTATTTTCCCGCAAGAATCCCTTGGAACTCACCTCGTTCGCCGACCCTCAGGCTTTCTTTTCACATCATCATGTGAATTCCGATTGTCGGCTTTTGAACCTATTCCGGGGATAATATTCCCTGTTGGTTCTAGTATGTGTATAATACATGTATATGTACATATATAAGCATGTATGTGCATATGGAATATGGGTATGTGGGATATCAAAAGTCAGGTACACGGGGTTAATGGTATATCTTGGCCATCCTTGGCCTTTAGCTAAGTGCGCTTGAGAGTATATTTGAGTATGGGAAGATGTGAGAGAAATGCTTGATGTGAGAGGAGGAGAATGGCAAGAGGCCCGCCAATCTCGGCTTTCATCTTTATTGGGGATTCCGAATATTGGAATTTGGTTTTCTTATGTAAACAGCTTGATTTCACTCAATGTGAAATTCAATTGAGACCACGGGGCCTGTGAAGCCAAAGCATTCTTAATATCCCAACCACCTTGGAGTAGTAAACTAGAAAGTTGATGTGGGCAAATCCAAGAGTCCCCTGGGAAATTGAAATTCTCTTTGAGAGATTATTCTCAAATTCCCGTCCATCAATGCGATTTATAAAATATTCATAGATATCAGTTAGATAAACAATTTAAATAAAAATAGTCTCTTAAATTTTGCTAAATCAAATCTTTAGTAGATGATCAAATCCTATATAGTTTATGTGATTATTTTTGATACAGTTGTTTATATACATATGTATACATAAAATAAATGTATGGATATTTTAATAATATTCTTTAAATACAAAATGTGTGAGATTTAAGAAGATTTAGGAGGGTATTGTGGGAAAATAGGATTTTTGGCTTTAGAGGTTAATTTCTCGTATTTCCAATAGTTTTGTCCATTGACCTGTGAGACATGTAAGATTTTTGGATAAAGCTCGAGGAGGTAATTAGAGAAGCGGCTAATGAGAACCCGCCGTTCCCCACAGAGGAAATTCTCGAGCCAAGGATCGATCCGCGAGGCTAATTGAATGAGACGAGTTCTGGAGTTAATTTATCAGTGTTAAGGGATGGGGTTTGACTCGGAATTCCCGCGGTTTGAGTTTCGGTTCATTCAATTCATAATTCATTCAACATTGTCAAGAGCCTTTATTGTAGATGAAGATTCCAAAGGACATGTCACCCTGATCAGATTAATCAAAAAGGCTTTTCGCGCGTCTGCTTACTCATTCAAACTGGATCACATTTGTAAATAGATCTGATTAATAATGACAATCCCCCCTGGAAAATTTAATTTGTCATATGCTCATTACCTCAGCAATTCACACCTACATACTCATAGTTAGCTATGGTTATCATATATGTATTATATATAACATTTATATGAATTATTTTCCTTTTTAATGCAAAATTTCTACTTTTCCAGATGTAGACTTTGAGCCCAGGGTTGTTGTGAAACGCGTTGTGGTGATGCAAGACGAGGATTTGGATCGTATCACGTGGACCAACGTGTCCTGTGAACAACTCCTCAATGGGGTGGATTGGAGGAACGCCCGGGTCATCGTCTCGCTAGTTATTTTGGCAATCATCAACCTCGTCGTGATCCTTGGGAATTGTCTAGTCATTATGGCTGTTTTCATCAGCACAAAGCTAAGAACTGTCACGAATCTATTCATAGTCTCTTTGGCCGTCGCCGATCTAATGGTAAATTTTAATTTTCATAATGACTAATACGTCGAAATATTAATTTACTTTCTAATAAATTAAATCTTCAAATTTTGCAATATATTTACTATTAGATATTCATATTACATAGATAGTCATTAGTTAACAAAGGTAATTATGTACTGAATAAGAAATAGCTTTTATGAGATTCATGCAATGTACATTATTAAATAACATTATTATAATTAAAATTTATATGTACAGTAGGTATAAATATGTATTACAAGGATATTGTGTAGGTAAGTAGCGTGTCTTCACTTTTAGTAAAATGAACGAAGAAAGATTTAAAAGGAGGAAAAGTCAAACATGCGAAGGATTCTTTTACTTAAATAGGATCTTTCCACTAATTTGCTTTCACATAATTAAATAAATAATAAGAGGAAATTCGAGCTCTAATTTACGCCGTGTTTAATTAATTAGATGAATGTAATGGAGGCGGTTTAGTCAGTTGATCATTTGAGATGCAAAATGTAAACTCTTCTTCCTAAAGTACTTTAAACAATATTAATCTAACTTTCCTTTCATCCTCACATATTAGATGTTGACTATTTTTCCTAATTATTAAAGAACTTTCAAAGAACTTGTACTTACGCATTTTAAGATATTCAGGAGATTTTGATCTTTTAAAACTTTAATCTTGAAATCTTGATTTTCACAAAACATTGGAAAGATTTGGAACTTATGAAGATTTTTTAATGACTTGTTTGTTTAATTTATTTACACTGCTTAATTGAAAACACTGAAACAGTAGTATTATTATTAATATAAGAATTTATTATATATTAATAATTTAGGCCTAACAATAAGTTTAGATTCTTCTTCAGGGCACATGGCATCTTAGGTTACACTTGTGCGGAAAGAAACAGTTAGAAAGTGTAATCAAAGATATAAAGGGCCTGGCACATGTTTTTTCTTATTTGAAGTTTTGGTTTAATAAGCCAACAAAAAGTTATTAGTCTTATTAGTTTAATTGTTTCATTTCAGGTCGGCGTGGCAGTTCTTCCTTTCTCGGCCACTTTTGAAATTTTCGAAGTTTGGATTTTTGGGGAGCTTTGGTGCTCTGCATGGCTCGCCCTGGACGTCTGGATGTGCACGGCCTCGATTTTAAATTTATGCGCCATTAGTCTGGATCGCTACGTGGCCGTGACCCGACCTGTGACCTACCCAAGTATTATGTCTCCAAAGAAGGCCAAGATTCTCATTGGGATTGTGTGGGTATTGAGCTTCCTCATTTGCTTTCCCCCGCTAGTTGGGTGGAACGACCGGAAAAGAACTTTCTACCGATCCTTGGCCAACACAACCGCAAGTAATTATGAGAAAAGTCCATTGGACACCACGTTGATGCCGGAAGAGGAGCCTTTGTACCACATGGAAGAATGCGCTCTCACTTGTGAGCTTACCAACGATAAGGTTCCTTCAACAAATCAATATTGTTTACTAAACAAAAAAATAGATTGCAATATTACTATTTTACTTTAACTAACAATGCTTAGCTTGGTAATTTTATTACTTCAATATATTTACATTCTTATATTGTTTTATAAGAATGGGAATTTTTCTAATTTTATTTTAATTTTTACAATTCCAGGGTTACGTTGTTTATTCAGCCGTGGGGTCCTTTTACCTCCCAATGTTTGTCATGCTGTTTTTTTACTGGCGGATTTACCGAGCGGCTGTGGAAACCACACGGGCGATCAACCAGGGATTTCGAACAACCAAAGCCACGCGACTCCTCGGGTCACGATTCGAAGAGCAAAGATTGACCCTGAGAATCCATCGCGGTCGATCCGTGCAGAAACCCACGGACTCGCCAATTCCAAGTACTCCTTCCACATCCACTGTCATAACTGACGACTCAACCACCACCACGCCCTTGAATGGACGCCAACAATCAGGGAGCCGCCTGGCTCGGAGCAGATCTCAAGAAAAGTTCAAAGTTCACTTGACTCCGCCTCCACGAGGTCAGTTTTATTTTGAGCAAATACACTCCTGGAAAATTTGAATTTCTATCTCATTATATTATAACATTACAAAATTACAAACTGTTCATGTTGTGTCAGCTGGCGGGTTTTCTCAATAGGTTTAAGCCATTAGGAATCGAAAGGCTTTTCATACTTTTCAATAAAGTCAATTCCGTTCATTCGTCTTCTTCAGACGGAGCAAACGAGACGTCAAAAGTGACAAGGGACTTTACTTCATTTCACTCAAAAAGAAGATTTATAGCATTTAACTCATATCAAACCCAGGGTGGCTTTTCTATTATACATGAGCTCTAAAGTCTCCTTAAGGATCATTTTTTATATCTTATGTATTACATAAGCATGAGTTCATTTTTTGAAAAATAACAATTAATAAAGTAAATGTCAATTTAGTCATAAACTACATTGTTTTCCTTCACAATCTCATTCTTTCTAAGACTCCCATGCTAAAATTTTTAAATCATATTCTTCAAACCTCATTATAGCTTGTATAAATCATAGTTAATTAGCATAGAACTAAAATGAGGAATTTAAGGAGATTTGGCCATTTAACAAATTAATATTTTAAATCGAATCTTTTTAGTTTAAAATTTAATTTCATTCTTGGAATTTTCACTGCGTTTTCATCTCTTTTCTAAGTCTTTATAATTTACCAAGAATCTCAATGGCTCATGAGACTTAATGAGACTTTCCCTTGGCTCCATTTTGACCCCGTTAAGTCGAAGAGTGAAGACATTGGAGAGATAAGAGGTTTTACTAACTTGACGAACCGTCTAAGAGGATCTAATGAATGCACTGAGGCATAGATTGATTCATATGCTCTACCTCATCACCATCACAAAATCATTTGGCTCAAAAGTTCTAAGTCAACTCAACCAGAAATAATTTTCATAAACATATTATACTTCTTTAGCTACTCGATAAAATAATGAAATTTTCATATATACCTGAATGCCTACATATCTATATAGAATTTTTCAGTTTACTTCCATGCTCATTTAATGTCAAATTGAATATATAAATGCATGCATAAGCCTTATATGAGGCCATGTAAATATTTGATTGCACATTTAAAACTATGCATGTACCTAAATACATATCTACTTCTATGTAAAGCACATATGTGCAACATATGTAATTTATGAAGGTACATTTAAGTGTAAATATTTCATGTAAAGTGGCTTTAGTATTCATTCTATGAGAGAAAGAAGGATATTTTGCGATGCGGTTTGAGCTTAATTACCATGTATATTTTTTGGTAGGACGTCGGTCAGCGTCGATGAAGCCGCGAAACGTAGGTAATTTTTCTCCCAGTCGTCGCTCAGCCGCATCGACCTCCCCGAGCTCCTGCGGGTCGCCGATGGGAAGTCGCGTGGAAACTCTGAGCATCCCAGTGGAGCGACGACGAGGGAGCGAGTCTGAACCTGCCACGCCCTCGCCCTCCCCCACGGCCTCCAAGTACGAGGGCGAAGAGAAGCCCAAGCTCATTTCTAAAATGGGCAAACGGAACATCAAGGCCCAAGTCAAGAGATTTCGCATGGAGACCAAAGCGGCCAAAACACTTGGTACGTGCGAGGAAAGTGGTAGAAAACCAAACACGAGCTTTTCCCATGAATTCTTCAATTACATTTTTAAACATTGCCCTTATAAACTTATAATGATCCCAAGAAGAGATCTATCCATGTCTTTCTGTTATTAAACTCGCCCTTAGGAAAACTTTAAAACTGAAAATGAGGAAATGAAAAAAAGAGATAATGAAATAAAGCATGTTTTTATAGGGATAATTGTCGGGGGCTTCATCCTCTGCTGGTGAGTTCTCACTCTTTCTCTTTACAAGGAAACTTTAGGGTATTAAGAGGAAAATGATCTCCAGGCTTCCTTTCTTCACCATGTACGTTCTCCGGGCCTTCTGTCCCAAATGCATTCCGCCGCTGTTGTTCTCCGTGCTCTTCTGGCTCGGCTACTGCAACTCCGCTCTCAACCCGTAACATTTCTCTATTCACCCAAAATGTCCTAAAAACAAATGTGTACAAGATTAATCAAATGCTAAAATTTCATTCAATAAGAGTATATATTATATAATTTTCATATAACTTTTACACATTCATAAATATCGCGTTTATACATATATTGCGCCAATATACCTACTTTTATATTAAATGCACATATTCATTTCGAGTATGAAATATACAGTTAAATTTAAAGAATATATATATAATATAGTATAGAAGCATATATATAAAATATAAACTATAAATTGAACCATGAAAATGGAAATACATGATTTTGAAATACCTTAGGTTAATTATAGCAAGGTTTTTAATGAATTTAACCTTTCCAGTTGCATTTATGCATTGTTCTCCAAGGACTTTCGCTTCGCGTTCAAGAAAATCATCTGCCGCTGTGTTTGTCAGACGGAGAAAAAGCCGCAGCCTAGTGTCGTCCCAATCTTCCTCTCCTCCATGGGGGAAGAAAGTGATCACGGGATGGCCGATCACGATCAGGATTCTCAGGTTTACCATCACTCTTTCCGAACTTGTTGTTAGAACTAATCCCTTTGGTTATTATCTTAGATCTGAACCGGGGCTTTGGACAATCCTTCGCTTCAAATGTCCAAGAACTCTCAAACCTCACGTGTTTCCTTCCAATTCCAAGAGAAAAAAACTAGAGTCCTTCAGTTAAATCACTTCAAACTTAAACCTAAATTTATGAGCGCGAATCTCAAGTCGGCTAATCAACCTTCTTATATGGACAATATTGAAACGAAAACTACAAAAGCAAACGTGACACATAGAAGAACAAACATAAAGCTAATTGTACCTTCCCCAAATGTACTACTAACTAAATGCATACTCACCTATACTCATTATTAGTGTCATTAATATATAATGACTCATTAGATAAAAAATTAACAAGTATATTATAATTATAATATGTATGTGTATTATATGAATATTGATCTCGTGCCAAAGTGAGAGCTCCTCTCAACAGTCAGACAATCAAATGAAATGCCCGGGTTAATTTAAATTACAACATTCATCCATTTGTAGTGTCACAAAAAGGTAAAAGTCAACTAAGGTTTAAGGTGTCCATGGGTAAAGAGAAAGCATTAGCATGTTTTGAATAATTAATACTAAATGGGGATTTGACGTGGAGGGAAGCTTTGAATTTCCTCTCATTTTACTTGGACTTGTCTGGTAATGAAACGAAGGCTCGGTTCAATTCTCCTCTCACTACTTTCTCTTTGATGGGTCTGGCAGACTGCATGAAGGATGTATAAAGCAGATCAAGCTATAGTAGAATTGTTTGTGTGGAAAGACGAGCTAATGAGAATCTCCATTTGGAGAGACATAAAAAGAAAGGAGTTTCCTCGGAATCACACACGGTGAAACTCAATTTGCTACAATGAACTGGGCTTCATTTTAATACTATTGAAATTGATTTGATCCTTGCACTGGGTTGCGACACAAACGTAGTTGGGGACGAAGGCGGAGACCTGGCTAACTAATTACAAAACAATGCCTTCTCATTCCCATACATACAAGTAGGATCCAGACGACGAGGATCGTAAAAACTATATTCACCTTTCATTCTCCCAAACTCACTCGAAACAATTTTTCATTGGCGAAGTGGAAAAGTTTGTAAGTCAAAAAATCAAGGGTCCTCAAATCCGTTTGGACAATCTCATTTGGTTCTTTCAATATTCTACTACTATTCGGCTTTTAAGAATTTATTTTTTTAATTTTTTGAGTCAAAGTGTTCAATTGACTTTTTATGATTGATTTATTGTAAGTTAGAAAGATGATATTTTAGCCATGAAAAGCGTTTTGTGAAAATATTTATGTAATTAATCAACTCACGGTTGAATTTGTTGGTAAATTATAATGAATTAGAGAATGAACTTAATTATAAGCAAGGAGGATGGGAATTCATAATGCTATATTTAAAAATTCTACTAGAATGAAGCCCAAACAAATGTAAATATTAAATAATCAAAAATTGTTTTGTATTATTGTATTACTCTACATAAGTTCTTTAATGTTTAAAACACACTAGACATAGCTTCCCACATAATATTAACTAAAATATACTATATAAAATAATATACCATATAATATGCATTAATTCATTTAACGGTTTTATTATTTTACAAGGATTATTTTTCAAAAGAAATAATGTGTGTTGAATAAAAAGGTAATAACTTGTATTTATTACAAATCGTTTATTCCTGTTATCCCTAGTCTCTAAATTAATTTTAAATTCAAAATCGTTCATTTTAAATAATTTTAGAATTGTTGAGATTTTTAAATACTCAATAATTGTTTCATTAATGTAAGTATTTATTAAATTAAAGTTGTTTTAGCTTGATTAAAAGTTAGCATACATATTCTTTGAGAATTAAATAGATTAGTGAAATGTGTTATTTTCCTTAAATTTTTTATAAACCTAGCTGTTTTTAAATCTTTCATATACCTATTATATAAAGCAAAGCAATTAAATTGTTAAATTAAAAAAATGTATAGATAAAAAAATAATTATATAATTAAATTTTGGTATTACTATATTACAATATTACGCAAATCTAAATAGATATAAAATGATTTTTACTTTATTCATGTTACTTGCAATTATATTTTAGAAAAATGATAATTAAATATAAAAATTATTAATGTTGGCATAGATGGTAATATATTTATTGGTACTATGTAAATTTATATTAAATATAAATATAAAGATAGTTATTTCGAATTTACTCCATAACCATATAAACAATAATTAGAATTGTTTTTGTAAATTATAGTTAAAACTATATTTGAGAGTTTATTCAAATATAACAATTATTTCCAATCGCTTTTGTCAATTATGTCAGTTAGGAATAAGAAAACTTTCATTAAGAAAGTTGATAAAAAATAATATAAATAAAATAAAATTACGAAATTGGCTAAATAGGACATATAAAATTGAACTGCTAAATTTTCTAAATAAATTGTTCATCTACTCAATGTTCTATGTTCTATGTACAAAGCGAGGAATATAAATATATATTGATTGTGTATATTTATATATTCTTTATAAATTTAATTGCCTAATTTGTAATTGTGCTTAAAAGCCTAAATGTCTCATCTAAATATTCACACGAATATAATAAACAAATATTCTTGTGGTGCTAATCTACCAAACTTCATTTGATCCTCAGCGTAAATATCAATGGTAATAAAGTCAGATATTCAAAACCTTATTCAATTTTAACCTTCTTTAACTAAACAATTCTAAGTTCCTTCCTTATTAAACATCAGATTATTAATAAATAAAATATTTATGTTAATAGTTTTAATGAACTCACTTCTAAAATAATATAAAATGAAATCACCACTAATAAATCATTAGAGATTTGAATTTGTTTCTTCAAGGTAAACGACTTTGAGAATGAGGGAAGCAACTAGGATTTTTATTCATTTTATTTTCACGATCTTCCAATTTCTTGTAAATGGTCATAAAAATTCATAAATTTGTTTGGCGAAATAAACGATATGAGAACAGGTTATGTAAAAATCATAAAACTATCATCAGATTCAACTAGCTTTGTATGTGGTATATCCTTCTTCTGTCATCCTTTTTAGATAATAGCAATAAATATTAAAGCAATTTATATTTTTTATGGATGAATTTTTATATAATATGGTCAACCAAACCGCTTTGAGAATCAGTTATAAATCTGCTGGTAAATTTACCTTCATTTAATCTTACTTAAAAGAACAATTATATCGTTTTTAAATGCATAATAAAAACAAGGTATATAATTACATAATATTAAGTTACGCAATATTTTATTTATTTGACTTGAAAATACTTGAACTTAAATTAAAATTAAAATTTATAATACTCATAATTTCTTATGCATAATACAAAGAATTTTTATAAATTGTTACTTAATTCATTTTTTCAATTTTATGAGCGATTTTACGTTATAAAACTCATTTAAATTATTTTTTAGCATTTTTCTTAGATCAAAACTAATAAATGTAATTTATTGAACATTTCAGATGTAAATGGAACCGTCGAATTATATCGAAGAAAGTGCCATCACTCTTCCAGTTATAAAAAATGGAGTCACACGAATTGGAGATTTATGGGACTGCAATAGAAGCATCATTGTCGGAGAAAATTTATTTGGGGAAAATTTGGACGGGGAATACGTGAATGCGAGTCCAATTGAGCACCTCGAATATAAATTAATTCATGTTAAAAGTACATCAGAGGAAGTGAAGACTCTGAAAGTTGGGGGTGAAATTTCCCTTGAGCTTCTCAGCGGAATGATCACAGTCAAAGGAGCCGCCGACTTTAAAAGCGATGAGAAAAAATCTTCTAAGATTGAAAAGCTCATTTGCCATTATGAGCGGGAAACCTACACAGTGTTTGCCCAGAGAAATGCGAAAAAGTTGATCAATGAGGAAATTAAGAAGATGCTCATGAATAAGGAAATCAAAGCTACGCATTTTGTTCGCGCTGTCACTTTAGGCGCAGAGGTGAGGGCAGACATTCAATTTTCGCATAGCGACAAAAGTTCTTTTACTGACGTGAGCGGGAATTTCTTTGCCAAGCTCACATACGGGCCGATTAATGCGTCGCTCAAGGCCGATCTGCAATTTCTTGACTCAAAAAAAGATGAGAATCTTAATCTGGAAATAAATGTGAATTCTAAACCTGCAATGAACAAAGAACCCAAAACAATTGATGAAATGTTTAAAATGATCGAGAACATCACAAGCGTTGTTCAAAAAGAACAACATTTTCCAAAATTGGGCGGAAAGGTTTTTGGCGTTCCAATCAGATTTTTATTAGTTCCAATAACACGGTTTATTGAATTTGACATTGAGAGGCTTTACCTAAAAATGACGGATAAAATAATGGACGACTTTAAAGAAATGCTCGAGAAAATTCATGATTATCAAGTACCTGACTGCATTTCAAAATTGGTTCTCAATCAATTCCCAGATTTGGTACTTTTTTTGAACGATGAAAGATCCAAACTTTCAATTGAAATTCGCGAATATGAAAATAAATTGAAAATTCATTGCGTTGAATATTTCGAAAAATCATTGAATGTTTTGAAGAATTACAAATTCGGAAAATGCACTTCGGAAGACTTGTTAAAATTGAGAAATAAATTTGAAAATAAATGCAATTCATCAGAAATTCAAAGGAAAATAATGAATTTTACAGCTGATGGAGAAAGTAAATTTTATTAATATTTTAAATATATACATTATTTTATATATTTCACGTAATGTTAAATCAATAAAATTTGTTTGATTATTTAAAATTTTTAAACGTAGTTTTTATTAACCTGGATATAATAAATGATAATTAAATTATTTTAATTTTTAGAACAACTACGATCTGTACGTTATGTGGATATTCAGGATTCAAAACAGTATGTAGAAATTCTCACAAATGAAAACAAACTTAAAAATTTCCTGAGAGGGGACAAGGAAAGTCGAATTCTTCTCTACACCGACTTTGAACCACCTAAAGGAATATTTTTAAAATTCTACGAAATGGCCAAACCCTTGAATGACCTTAAGTGCAAATTCGCTGTGGCAGTTCAAGAAATCTCTGAAGAATTTAAATTGCTGGTTAAAGTCCAAGGAATTGAGGAGAAATACAAGAAAAAGGAAATCCCTTACATCTTAAAGATCATTGGTGCGACGGTGGGGATTGGGTTTGAAAACGAACGTTTGTTCCACTCTTTCAACGCCGAACTTTTAAATACCTCAATTCCATTTGAAACACACGAAGAATTAACAGATATAAATAATTTGATAAAAAATTCAAAAATTAAAATGGCCGACAACCTAACGATTGCGAATTCAAATCTTGAGACAATTTCTCTCCTCACAGCCAATGACAATCGATTGAAATTTTTCTTGCCAATCAATATGATTCAAACATCTTTTCAAGCATTCCGGGCATTGCCTGTTTTAATGGATAAAATTACTTCGGAAATCATCGATTGGGTCGTGGGGAGTCTCAACGTGGAAGCAGAAGGAGAAGCTGGCTTTCTCTATATTATTCAAAATTCAAAAATCATTGGGATTTGTTTAGATAATTATGATTTGAATTTGCTCCGAGATAATTTCAAAGAAATCGACTTCAGCACCTTAAATTTCCTCTCTCCACAAAACATGGAAAATTCATTTTATCCAGAGAGAGTCAAAAATTCAATCATAATTATGAAAACCATTGAGAGTTACGAATATAAATTCATTAAATTCTCATCGTTTGGTTTGGGGAGTTTTAAAGACACGGACGACACGACAAATATTGAAAATATTTTAAAAGCCCTCCGTCTCATCACAACTTTAAGATCCAAATCCAAACTTCAGTTTATTGGCGTTTTAGCCAATTATGCACTTGAAGAAAATGAAAAATTGAAAAAGTGTTTGGACAAAGCTGGTTTGTCTACGACTGAATGGATATTTCACCAAAATGTTCTTTTAGACAACACACGAAAAGAACTTATTCACGCTGCTCAGGAAATAATGGAAAATTCAAATCCATTTCTTGTGAAATTAAATATGTCTTTGGAAATTGTGAGAAAATTATGCATTGTCAAAATGAATACTCAAGCTGAATCTTCACAATTAATCTATGCATTGGAGAATTTAAAGAATGATAAAAATTGCGGAGAGACGTTGAGAAATCAAATTATATCATACTTAAATGATGAAATAGATTTCAATACTAAATGCATTCAAGTGAAGAAATTACTTGAAAATTACGAATTTAAAGAAGGAAAAGAAAATTTTCATTTAAAAAACTTTTTGTCAATTTTGGAAAATGAAACGGATTTAAACATTCGCAGCGTCGTTCTTTCTTATTTATCACTAATTAATCTCGATCAAAACATTTACGGTCTTATGAAAGAAACGTTAGAGAAAGAATTGAAAAAGAAACATTATTTTCGTTTAATTGTTAATTTGACTAAAATAATTCATGGCACCAAGTATTTTATTTTATATAAAGGTTCATTATAACTTTTTAAGTAAAAATTGAAATATAATCTATATTATAATTTAAATTGACAAATCAATTCTTAATCATTATTTATTAGTAACGTAATATTTTAATAAAATAATTGTTAAAATATATTTATATAGGGCTCGAAGAATTATTTGGATTTGATGATAAAGTTTTAGCCTTAGAACGCCTCCTTGCTCAATTGAGTAATGAAAAACTTTTTAACGAAGACAACTGGAAAGATTTGTGGAGAAATAATCGATTTTTAATAATAATCAAATCAATGATTAACAAACAACCAATTCAATCAATACTTCTAAAAAAATTTGATTCAAAAATCCCTGACTATGTTCCGACTGAAATTCGATTAAAAATTCAAAAATCTTTCGACTCAAGTAAAATAGTGATTTCTGACAATATCAAAAATTTTGATGAATTCCATAAAGATTTGAAAGAATTGAAAAGCAGCGAAATGATTCCAGAAAAATTCCCAATCAATTTAGCACGTTCCGTGTCAAATGTTAATAACGTGGAGCTTAGAAGTCAATTGGCAAGATCGTCCATTTTAAAACTTTTGAAATGGAATGGGGACAAGTTTCATGAACCGTTTGAAATATCTTCAATTGAAATAATCCTAGATAAAGCTAATCAATGGACAAAATCAGTAGCAGAATTAAAGGAAGAACAAATTCAATTCCCTCGAAAGTGCCTTGACATTTTTGGTGAAAAATCATCAATTGTGAAGCCAAGAGATTATTTTCTTTTGAGAAAAATATTACCTAGGCCAACTCTCTCTGAAAAATCTTCAAAGCCAATATTCCAGAATGTTTTTCCATATTTAATCCAAAATATTAAAATGATTGGCTGCAATGTACTAACAACAGAAAATATTTCTCTTTTCATACGACCAAGAAGATTCAATGGACAAGATGAATATTCTGAGCAATTTGTGAAAAATTCTAATACAATTCCATTGTCAAGATTGGACGTCATTGTAGGGCTTTTAAATAATGTTAGCCCAACTGTAGGGGAATAATAAAATGTCAATGATTCCATTGGCATTACCTTTGGTTATAAAACGACTGTACGAAAAGGAAATCTACAATGTAAGTACATTATAAATAAATTCAAGTACTAATACATGTATCTAATAAAGATCAATTTTAACAATATAAATATTCCATAGTAAAAATCATATTTTTTATAAATTATAATTTCTATCAACATGATTTCATACATAATTCATAATTATGTTTAAGAAATCGTATATACATCTCGTATGTGTAAATATTTATATCATTTATTATCATTTTAGGTTTTAATCCCATGGCTGAGTAAAATATCGATTAAATGGGAATTACAATGCGGAAAACTTGTTGTGAACAACTTATTTTCTGATAAATTCAAAATGATTCTTGCCTTAAGAATTGGTAATGCAAGTCCTGGAAATTGTGGAAAATCCACAGCGTTAAATCAGCTTTTTTACCAAAAAGATTTATTTTCTAGTTATTGCGAGAAAGGCGGGAAGAACAACAAACCCGTTACTCTAAAAGGAACTGCTGAAATGATTTATTTGACCCAACAAACGGTAACAAGTTCTCTTTGGGATTCCTGTCTTTCAGATCATTACGCTAATGAGGAAAATGAGGTCGTTATATTGGTGAATTTACACGGCAACGCAATTGAACTTCCAGATCATTTGGATTTCTTCAAGAACTTAGCTTCGGCGTACTTATTGTTTGTAATGTCAGACAACATCGAAGATCTGAACTCAGAATTTGAAAAGGTAGAGGAAATGCTCTGCTTGGAATCTAAAAGTGACAAACTCTTTCATATTGCTATAGATCCAATTGAACCCAACGAGTTTGAAGAAGATTTGATTTTTGAGACACCAAAATTATACCAGGATTCAAATATGGAAAAAATAAGAAAAGTTCTAAAAGAATGCTTGAAGCAAAAGAGTCAGAACTTTAAAATTGATTCCATTGGAAATAATTCATTGGTTTTAACAGAATTAATAAATACGAATGACTCTAGCGATTTAATCACATTTTTCAAAAACAACACTTGCAGTCTTGTTAAGAAAATTATGAGTTTGCCAAGTTTAATTGAAACGCAATCCGACTCAGTCTTGAATTGCAGACATGTTAGAAAAAATAACGAACAATTCAATCAACTAATTCAAATGTTTGAAAAAATTCTCAATTTAGAGATTGACTTAAGAGTGAAAGCTTTTTCTCATTTGGAATTTGAACTAGGTAAATTTCTTTATTTCTTACATTAAATAAATTGTGTTACAAATATTGATTTAATT
>VJMY01000610.1:0-43822 GCA_009869795.1 Neelides sp. FZ-2019 | reverse complement strand
ATGAGTATAATTATTTATTAATATTTAATAAAAAGTTATTAAAATTAATAATTTAAAAGGTTTATTGTCACAAAATTGCTTGTGATGATCATGGTTGGCTAAGTTTATGATAAATACGACAATTTTTCAAAATAACATTATAAATGACCATGTGAATAGAGTATAAAAATATCTCTTACCTCAAGAATTATGACAGTGATTGATTTTTCCTCATTCGGTCGAGGAGCCAAAATGATTCCAATGAATATCCCAATCGGCGAGACAATTGAGAAGAAAATCATGGAGAGGATGAAAGTTTTCATCCTCGCCCTCGCCTCGCACATTTCCATGCCCATCATGAAAGAGACGACGAATTTGTGGGCCGCAACTGTTCCAAACAACATCCAAACCGCGTCCCAGGAAAGTTGAACTCCAATGGCAATTCCTTCCATCAAGGACTGGACCGAGAGGGCGACCAAGGCCAACAAAGATTTGAGAATTTCTTCATGGTTCCTCTCTTTCTTCTTCCCGATCAATTCGCTCTTTGAGGACGAGCCAGGAACAGAGGAATGGTCAGGAAGATTCGTATTGTAATTCAACGGCTTGGCCATCGACTCCTCCACTTTCCTTTTTAATTCATTCTCAGCAATTGAGAACAACAAGGAATGTCTCAATCGGTGACTATTGATATTATTAAAAGTAATGGAGTTGGCCCTGGAACTCGGCGGCGTGGCTGTGATCCGGCTTCGCTCTCCTACGAATCTCATGGATCCTCGCAAAGTATCATATGATTTTAAGAACTGAAGATGAGACGAATTGGCGTCCACGATCGAGTGAGATCGCGTCGTCGTGCCGAAATTGTGAAGAGGAATCTCTGCCACGGGAATCCCATGGGTAATGGAATTATTCCGGGCGACGCTGGTCAAGCTCGAACCAACTTTTTCCGAAACGTCAAGAACTTCCGAGATGTCAATTTCCGATCCATCATCAGCCATTATGAGATGAGCAATTTCCTCGACTATGTAAATGATGGTGAGACCAACAAGAACGAGGAATTCAGGCAGAAATGTTGACTGCATGAATCTCTTCTCTTCATCTTGGAATCCTTCGCGAACATCGGGGAGCAAATGAAGGAAAGCAGAGCCCAAGACAATTCCCCCACCGAAACACGAAAGGATTGTCAAACTCAAATTGTAAAATTTGCTCCCGGCCCATTCAGGTGTAAGACCACCGTTTTTGTAATAAATGTAACGAGGAAGAATACCGAGGAATATCGGAAACACACACAAACTCCCACTGACGATTAATTTAGCTAAAGTATTATCTTCCATGGTCTTTAGCGACTCGACTAGCGAACTCATTGTTAGTAGAATTTTTGGTTTGCTTATGAGAAATTTAATAAAACTGACAATAGAGTAATCACATGTGTGCGTAAATTGACTATTATGTTCTGGGGGAAATTGACTCTTGATAATTGTGAAAGTATTTTTGACATTTGTATTCCTTTTAATGGCTAAATGTGGTGGGGATTAACAATCAGATGAACAAATCCTGAGGTGTGTATCAATTTGAGCAGCATTATTGTTTTATTTCGAATTAACAATGAATGAACTAGACCTATCTACGCAAAATGTACGATATTATTATAACTAAGAATAGGCAATTGAAGGAAGTAGTGCTCTTGTTAATACAAGGGAACAGAACCATGTGGTAGGGAAAAAGGTTCACGAATGTGGTGAATTTAGCTTGGCTTCTTCGAGGAGTTCTTTCATTTATGGGAACTTGACGTAGAAAAAACAAGTGACGAAATAAGGTAGTATTTAAAAAAACACGTACGAACGAATATAAACTAACTTTTCAACTTTGCAGAATCATAGGCCACTCGCCAAATATTTATTTTATTCACAATGCATTCATTGGAAGAACTCCCATAAGAGCAATTCCAAAAATCGGTCCTTTTGTAATAATCGTTATAAAAGGCAATGGGAGCATTTAAACAATCTTTAAAAAAGTAAAAGTCAAAATAAAAACTTTTTATTTCATTCAAATATCGTCATTCCTTCGATCGATTCTTAAAAAATAATCACAATCTCAATAACTTTCATTTGAGTCAATGAATGACTTTCTTAATATCTCTGACTTTTATTCTAAATACGTGTAAATTAACTTATTGTTAATTAACAAAAAATATCGTTTCTATCAAAGTATTAGAGGTATATGGTTATGGAATAATATATCATAAGAACAATCATATTATTCTTTCGTATTAACTATGTGTTGGATCGTAAGATCGGAATTATCGTGTATTTCTTACTTATAGTAGAACAAATGAAACTCTTTCAAAAATTGAACAATGTGAAATATGCTCGACCTCTAAGGTGATTTCACAAAGTCAAACAAATTGGAAAAAAATATAATAAATGAATGGGTTTGATCGATGAAATACTAAATTCTATTTCTTTTGACTGAGTTATATTTTTATGTGCATTAATGTTGTCCACAACTCCGGCGGACGCTGCAGGAGGAGATAATCCTCAGGAAAGAGTCTTTCCACACATCAACCATGAGAAGCTCACAAATATGCAAGCTTTTCGCAGGTTCATTTGGAACCCAGAGGAGAAAGCATGTATGAGCAGGAACGTATTTCATTGGAGTAAATTCATTTTAATTACAATACACTAAAAAGTTAAAAAATCATTAAAAATGATTCAATTGTGACAAATGCTTAGGTATTTCTGCTCTAGTTGAATCCATTATGTAAACACTAAAAACTATATTTTTCCTAGTCAGCATCATCGTCTTTTACGTCACTTTCTACGCCTTTCTCATCTTTTTTTTTCTGACTCTTATCACTGCGGCTTTGTGCATCTACGGAACCCGTGAACCTTATTTGAAGCTCGAGGATAGCGTCATTGGCTCCAGTCCTGGATTATCCTATCGTCCGTCAATTCTCACAAATTCTTTGACTTGGTACAATCGATCAGACCCGAACTCGTACCAAGAGTTCATGAATGAGCTCAATGCCAACGTCAAAGGTTGATTTCTCAATTCGAATCGGATTTATAAAATAGTTAAGTTTTGATTTGCAAAAATAATTTACATTAACCTTAATCATCTTCATTAATCCTAATCTTACATTATGTAATTTGTAATATAATACAAAGCACATTCAAATTTTGTATTGAGAGTGATCTTTTGAATAATAAGTTTTAAAATCCTTAATTTTGTGTCTTTAGATACAACAATCTACAGTAAAAAGGGCAACTACAATTTATCCAAGAATGACTTGGTTCAATGCGAAAGCGAGCCACTTGTGGAAGCTATGAAAAAGAATAAAAAATCCGTTTGCGACATGACTGTTCATAATGATTTAATAAAGCATTGTACTGAGAGTAATAGCTACGGGTATAAAAAGGGAGAACCTTGTTTCTTCATTAGGAACAATAAAGTAACATTAATTAACTTTGCTCAATATCATTATTGAGCTTTAATATTTAATAGTAAATAAATATTTTAATGTATTTTAATGTATTTGTGTTTAGATTATTGACTGGGTTCCTGAGAAAATCAAATGGAATGATCACAAAAGAAAACGAATCCCAGAGGAATTTAAAGCCCAAGTAAAGGCAATCAAAGGAGGAGTGGGCAATGAGGAGGAACATGGAGTGGGAATCTACTGCAGAGGACTCAATGAAGCTGACAGAGAAAACTACAAAAAGATCCACTATGAGCCTTTTCCGGGGATGAGCAGCAACTACTTCCCATTCCAAGGACAACACGGATACAAAATGCCTTTCATCTTCATTTGGGTCGAGAAACCCAGGAGTAAATTTCAATTTAATTCACCGTTCAATTAATTAATCAATTAAAAAAATTACTTTCTGATATTTTTAATTTTTTTACTATTAATTCCTTATATAAATCCTTTTTTATTTACAGTTGGCGCTATTATCAACATCATCTGCATCTCCATTTTCAACACAAAAACGGAAAAAAAAGACATGAAATCAGGAAGCGTCGTCTTCCAATTTATTGTTGATTAATACGTAAAATGATCATTAAAGCTGATTAGATCGGGCTGATTACTTATAATTAAGCAAAACTCGAAATTATTGAATTTGTATGGAAAAAATTATATTGTGAAAATATACCCATTCGAGCTTGATTGTTCAATTGATTTTCATTATATAGGGAAGGGATATATGGATACATTAGTGATACATATGAATTGTAAACCTTAAAGTATAGTAGGTATTTAAGCCACTTTGAAATCCATAAATATAGATATCATTATAGTATTTCATTTAAAAATAATGTATGAAAATAAGTAGGTAAAGTTAGATTAAATAAGAACTATAATTAATACGTCTAACGAGAATAGGCATGTGAAACAATAAAATATTGTGTTCTATTGAGCCAAAAGGTTGATATTCGGCTGTTGCGCTCTGGAAGTTAGTTTTTTTGGGGCAATGTAATCCAAAAGCCTTTACTATTTGTACAGGTGTGCATAATGAGAATTTTTACCTTTGTCTAAAGAGTTTCCCATGCAAGAGGGTTCTTTAAATCCCAACGGATTTGAAATATACAACATACAAAAGGAAGAGACAAGAGAAGAGACCATAGTGGTTGGAGAGTTGTCCAAACCCCACCCATAATTACATTTAATTTAGTTTAATTTAATTAAGCGGAATTTTGATTATGTCAGCAATTGAATTATCCCTACTCTTTCTTCTCCTTTCTTCGTTCAAAATAACAGGTATTTTTGACATTGGCCTTTAAAATAAAAATTAATGATAATAGAAATTTTCTAGTTTGGTTTTAATCTTTCTTAGATTCCATCCGCTGCTACCAGTGCAGTTCTGACGATGACAAAATCAGTGGAGCTGACACTTGTGGCGTTTATCATGGGTTTGACCAAGAGAAGAACATCGCTGTGGAATGTCAAGGAGATGAGAGTGTGACTCCAGGGACGTTCTGCCTCAAGCTCACTCAGCAAAGTCCTCGAGGATTCATTTGGGATGGAAGGCAAGTCAAATTAATAAATTAATAAATTGCCATTGATCCTTGTGTAATTTATCCTTAAATTTAATTAATTAGATGGAGGCAAGTGGTGAGGAGATGTGCGAGTGTGAGTCACACGGGCGTGACTGGTGTTTGCAACTGGGGCGTGTACGAAAACGGAGTTTATTGGGAAGAATGTTACTGTTCTCAAGATTCCTGCAATCACAGCCAAAACATTCGCTCTTCCTCAATTTTCCTTTTCCTCGGCCTTCTCGTCTCATCTGCTCTTACGTTCCGTTAATTGATTAATTCATTTGACATGATTATTTATTGTAGAGAGCCAAAGCACATTTAACTTTAACATGACATCTCTATCTTATTGATCTTTGAATTGACTGGTGATCTGACATTCCTTTTTGTACAATGTACACTCGATGTCCGTCCAATTTTTGACAAACTTTTAATAATTTTTATACACATAAAATGTTTAGAATTAATATTTTTATATTAATAGAACAAGAATTGTATTTGTATGTAGGTAAGACTTACTTATGTTTTTACTCTTTTTAAATGTGTTTCAGGGTAATTATGTTTAATGATTAAATAAGATGTATCTTTGTTCACGAAATTATGATACTAGGTATGTAATTGTAACACGTGGTTCATTATATTCCGGTAGTTGGCAAGAGTCAAATCATATTTCTGAATTTAATCAATTATTTAATGTTTCAGATGTTTTTTATGATCAATAGTATTATGCATAAAAAAGTTAAAGTAGAATAATAATAATAACGTGTAGAATAATATTTGATTTCTCATTAAATATTAGGATAAAGAATAAGCCCGTTTTTGTAAACTATCGGAATATAGTGAACCATGTATTAGTTTAGACAATCAGTATTTCACTATCAGTTTTAAAGATGATCATACTTATAAAATGTAAACTGAATTTTTACAGCTTTTGATAATATAAACGTCCAATAAATGATTCAATATGATAAGAAAATCTTGCGCATTGTTTATCATGATTTTATTATGCTTTTTTACCTCAACATTGTTAAATAATGAGAAGTAAATCTTTAGCAAGGAAATACAACAACGATATTACTTTAGCTATTTGCTATCTAGTTATACATTTATTTATGTATAGTACACTATAAAATGGTAACAATAGTTATGAATTCAATCGTTCGCACAAGGATTATATAACTTTTACAAGTTCATAAATTATAATGTTATTGGTAACTTAATATTCCTGAATAATAATACTCTTTGGGTAATTTAATTGAAAGAGGATTTGTGCTCCGACCTTTTTCGATTTTCATCCTCTCCACTCATCATACATCCTAACATTGGTTGTTTGATATTATTCGGCAAATGGAATTTGGACTGAGGACTGAGATAGAATCCTTGTGAATCTTCCCATTGGTACTCGTTCCTCATCATCATTTTCCCCACTTGAACTCTTGTGCCAGAATACGCCGGGCTCAAATTTCTCTTCCTTCCCAATTTCTTTTGAATTCGCGGCCCCGGGACGGGATACTTGGCCACACAGTTACTGATCATGTTGATATTATTATAATTAAACGCATCACCCGGATGAATTGGTTGTAAACTCAGAGTGGAGCTGGAAAGGTCATTTGATGAGGAAGGAGGAGAGTACACACTTCCGTTTGAATTCCGACTATTCATCTTCTGATCCTTGTTGTATTTCTCCAAGAACAAATGTGAGCTGGGCGGATGAATCGTTGAAGAAATTTCAGGTTCAATTTCATGGGATCTTTTTGGACTGAATTGAACCGGACTGAGAACACGGTCGGTTGGAGGCTGAAGGAAAAGGACGGAGATGGTCACTGGATGAAGCGGATTCGAGTCCTCGTTGGACTCTTTGGGTAAATAGGGAACTAAAGTGGATTTCTCGATCGTGATCGGAATGTAAAATCCCCCTTTTTCATTGAGAGCAAACCCAGGAACTTTGTTTATTTTCTTCTCATTGGGGGATTGAGTGGAACAATGGGGGATTGAAGAAGTATTTTCTGTTTTCTTCAAGGCGTCTCCTTCGAGTTGAACAAGACTGTCTTCTGTGAATCTCTCTTTGATTTTAGACTTGAACTTGTATAGGGACGGTTGACTATGTTGGGTCTCATCACTCTCTTGTTTGATTTGTACTGGAGGTGACTCACTACAATATTTAAATTCTGATTAATTGGTTTAATCTTTACTAATGAATGAATGAATAAAAAATTTTTATTGTTTGACTTTCGACGCGTCTCTCTTATAGACATTGACCTTATTTATGGTCTTAACTAATTATACATATGGGACCTTGCAATCTAAATAGATTGCAAGGTCCCATAACTCCTAGGTAGATTTTTTACAAATTGATTTAATGTATATGTATATAAATTTCTAAGCACCTTTCACTTGTTAGATTATTAAATAGAAATAAATAGTTGTTTTTATTAAAGTTATTTAAGTTAAATGAGAGATTATTTCTCGAAGAGTAGTGTGGACAAGAGAAGAAAATATGATAAATATCTTCCATTTTGTTTTTATTACATATTTTACACACTTTAGTTGATATATAAATTGGAGTCTTTGTTTTCATATTTAAGAAAGGCTACACCTAATAGCAACATATAACATATCTGTAATAATACTATATTTCCTAAATATAATTTAATAATTAAAAAGTAATTGACTTTTTGTTTATTTTTATATAAGGTGAAATGATTTTCATTGTGTTTGGTTTGATTTGATGAAAATCAAATTTCCAAGAAATAATCTCTGAATATCATATATCAAATATATGATTTTACCTTGTAGAGGAGGTTGTTCCTCTTATATACGATGGAACTGGTGGTTTTGAACTTGAAACATTGCTAAACGCCCCACCAGTCGTTTGGCTCTGAACGTCTAAAATTTCAATGGAGAGAGGCGTCGAGGAACAACTGTTGTTGTCTCCTTCTCCCTCGTCCAGGCTTTTGCTTCCTCCGAACATTCCCGAAGAAAAGGACTCGTGGGTGATTCGCTTCTCTCCCAAGACCAAAGGAACATTCTGGCGGTGTTGGTTGAGGTGTTGAATTAACCGAACGCAAAGAGGATCTCCAGCTTTAAATATTCCATTAATTAAATCACCATTATTTTTTATCTCACTACTCAACATATAGGAATGTTGATAATAATGATACTATGTTTAAAAAATTTACTCTTCTACTTGTTTTTAAATTTTTAAATTTAACTTACCAAACATTCCCTCGATCTCGACTAGAAAATGCATTGTTTCTGATATGCATTCTTGGAATCCAAGACGGAAAAGTTCAATTAAAGATGAAGAGGAATTCGGAGAGCTGTGAATTTTCATTTCTTCTTTGTCGCTTTCTTGAGCTGAAATTCGTTCATTGGAGTGACTCATCTTGTCGTTTAGTCCCAATGGACAAATATCTGCAATGTAAAATTAATAAAATAATTAACATTAGAATCTCCTATATACTCGAGATGGGTGTTGATATCTAAATGGCAGAATAGTTCTCAGATAATTAAAAAAGACTAAGGAGATTTTTAATCAAGTCACCTGGCACTTGGCACGAGTGGCACCGTAAGTGTTGAATGTGCTTAATGGCGAGCTCGATGATTTCCGTCTTCTCAATTCTCCCTCGACCTTTCCTCAGGGACGCTTGGGGAAGAAGACGAGCCAAGTCTGCCAAGCAGTTGTTCATTCGATCTCTCCTTCGCTTCTCAATTATTCGATGTGAAAGAGGATCCTACAACCATTTTAAAAGTCAATCAGAATTTTTATATAAAGCAAGCTTATTAATTATTTTCTAGTATTTTATTACAGTTAATTGGTCTGATCTCCTCAATGATGTTTTTAATTAATATGTTCTAAATATTAGATGAAAATTGTTTTATTATTAAGATATTGATTCAATATTAAATAAATTCTTGTATATAGGTACCCAATTTACCGATCAACGTTCTATGGTCAGGTGTATAATCAAGATAAATAAAAGCAAAATAAGTATCAGAGAAATAACATGAGGGTTTTTTTTCTAATTACCATTTTCCAGTGAAGAGAAGCATTATTTAAACTTGAAATGTATTTAAACCCATAATGGAACTTTAAAGTGACAATATTACAAGATTCACAAGGATAAATCAAAAAAGGACTTGAGTTACTTTTAAATAAGCTTCATATGTATTATTTGTATATAAATATTATAGCAAACTATATTATATAGCAATTGGTAAAAAGTTTGGGAGCACAAGGTAGTTAACTGGAGACCTTTTGTTATGTTAACACTATTGGCAATGAGCTCAATTCCCAAACCTTTCTCTTCCCTCTTGTCAATCAATATGAAATCAAGTTGAAGACTTGGAATGCAAAGCTCGGAACTTAAAAATGAAAAACTGTTGTGTGGAGCTCCAAGAGACATTTTACTCATGCTAGAAATGCAAAGTAGATTAGAATTCAAATTGGGAAGGAATGGATTTAAATGATTTAAAAAGATAAATTGTGATTTTAAAATACGTCAGAGGAATCATTAGTATACGTAGTATTCTGTCTGAAGTCTCAAACCAAGACAGAATCGCATATTCAGGAGTTTATCGGTAATATTTTTAAATGATATGCCGAGGTGCTAATTTCAAAAACTATTTGCTATGTATTTTCTATTATTTATACTCCTAATAGACTTACTGATTTACAATCTGTAAATATGCAAGTTTTTATATATTTCTTAAAATATTCCATTTCCTTATTTCGTTTTTATTATTGCATACGAAATGATAGATTATGAGATTGATATGTATAAGAATAAGCATTAAACTTGTTAACTTTCATGTTTCTTATTGAATTTTATTATAATAAAATTTATGACAATCTGTTTGATTTAAATACATCATAAAATCAAATATTAAAATCAAAATCCTCTATCTTTTTAAAATTGAGAGTCTTATCTCTTACTACTAATAACTAAGTATAGGTAGCCATACAAATTGTAAAATGTTGTTAGATATATTATACTATCATGCTTATTGCGATACTTGAGAACAATCGTATGTAACGGAACACACCGTTTATTGTGATTCAAAGTCATGCAAGTTATGCTTTCACCTTTAGACCTTTTGGCCAATCATGAATGATTGATTTTAAATATGAGTGGAATGAGATGATGCAAACACACCACGTCAAAAAGGAATCGACGCATGTAGAAATACAATAAGAAAATGTCTATGAAATTCCAGGCGAGCCGAAATTCTTTTCGCATAATATTTAAATGCGAATAAATTTGTCTTCATAAGTTCGATGGATTTATAAAAAACAAACCTGTGATATATATTTATATGAGTTTCTCTCATCATCATCATCAACCTTCGGGCTGAATTTCAACAGGAGTTTGTACGCTGTCAGAACTTTACCCTTCAATGCTATCAAAAACGCGTCGTTCTAAAATAAAAATACCTTGATGTTCCCCCACACAAGTGCTGTTGGATCGACGTGTGAGCCTACGTGTGTGTGTATATTAGAGCAATATTCAAATTATCTTATCTCTCCTTAGCAGTCAATCAACTGAAGAGGAATTACTACTATATAGGTATAATGTAATTCTATTATGCTTTTGGCTCTGTTTGCAAATGTGGGCAAAAATTCATTTGGAAATTTCACATTTGCTAAAAATAGTTAAGTAAATGGCATTCTGAACTTAAACGAATTATCCCTTGTTAATGTCGAATACTAATGTCGAAGAACTTGAGAGGAAAATCCATTACGCTTGTTTGGTATGCATGGTTAAATGACACATTTTGTGAATGTGTGTAATTGTGAGTGTGAAAAAGGTAATTTAATTATGATCCATAGAGAACATTTTTGGGACGCGTGACCCTTATGCAAAACACTTGTTATCTGTTTACAAATTATCTGTATAACTCCATAGGCAAAGTGTTATGTAAAACCACCAATTTTAATGAAGGATGTCTGGTTGTTCTAATTTTAAAAATTAATAATCAATTGGCTTGTTTTCTAGCCCAGATAATTTTTTATGAGTTTATAATCATTTGCTTACTCGCATTGTTTTATGTCGCTTTGAAAATCCAAAATCCGTCTCTTCCAGATTGCCAACCGTTGAGAAATTCAAATCCCTGAAAAACAGACATATTAACTCAAACACACAGTTTTAAAATGTCATAATAAAATAATCCGCCCTTATTTGTTTATTTATTATCAATGGGCGTGTTTGAATAAATATTTGCCTTGTTGAAATCTCAATTATTGTGACTGCACTTTACATACAAGCAATTTTGTCCATAGTTTAGATTTTTATGATGTAAAAACATTTTAAATAGAGATATAGAATCAACAATTATAATTTTAACAATTCATTTTGTATTCAAATTAGGAAACTTTGTACTGCTAATTGAATCGGCAATGATTTTGCCATTTATAATAGATTTCTACGGAATATTTGTAAACTAGGGGTAGTATTCTGGTTTTTTGCGGAACGAAAATAAAGTATTTTAATATAAATATCTTTAAATTATTTAATATTTAAAATAGAAATAAATCTGTAATTCAATCTAAAAAAATGCAATTTAAATTCATGACATGGTTGTTTAATTTACATTTTTATCAATATCAGCAATCAATCTTTTGAACCTGCATAAATGCATAAATTCATTTAAAGTATTATAATTCAATTCTTTGGTCTTTATACAGGATATATGCCTATGCATAAAATATTAAATCGATAATAAATGTAAATGACAAATGACAATATAAGTATTTGGCCCAATATTTGATCATCGTGTGATAGAATGAGACATACTAAATAAGTTGCCAGATAATTTGGATCATTTCAATACTCGCAGACACGTGTGGGAAAAGTGAAACATGTGAACAATTTCCCAATTTTTTCCTTTTTCTTGAAACAGTTCCTGTCATTTGAAAGTCAAACAGCACGCAGGCCGAATGTGAATTCGCGTCAATTCATTTCCTATCTTTCTATACTTTCCTGGTCAAATAAATTGCTTTCAATTTACAATTAATACAAACATCAGGTGTATTGAGTAAACATTGATTTGTAAATTATTCTTTCAGTAAGATATGAAATCTAATTACAGACACCATTTATTGCACGATTCTAAAATGTGGGTGATGATCTACAATATACAAGACAAGTGCAAAACTCTTATGACTTATTGGTGTTCTTGCTTTTCTTAAAATGAGAGAAATATTATTAGCAAATATATTTGTAAAATACTTATTAATCTATTTAGCTTTAATGCACAATGCTAAATAAACTCGGTGATTTATAGAATATCTAACAAGTAGTTACAATTTATTTCATATGGAGTGATAAATTAAGTTATATAACTATATATCACGATACGGTACATTCATGCTGGGTCTTGAATATACGAAGTAGGAGTTTTTTACGTTTAAAACAACATTAGTACTATGAGGAGAGGATTGAAGAGTAATAAGTGAGCAATGTGGGAAATGGAGAGAAACAAATAGAAAAATGTTCTGGCTGTGGGTGTGATTTGGCAAAGGATTTTAGCATTTTGAAGATAGTCGAAGACTTCAAAGTTGTAATTGATATGTTTGGATAGATAGTTAGTTAGTATGAAAATAGCTTCGAACCTGGCAAGCGTGATTGGGATAATGAAAGTCTTTCTCTGAATAACTCAATACTCACTTCGACTGACATATGGGCGGATCCGAACCGAGATCAGAAATCTTTAACCGGATTTTGCGAGAATTGATTGGATAAAGTCACGTTTCCTCGCCAAAGCCCACGAATACATTTTTTCACTAAAACATTGATTTAGTGTGCGCATTACTGAGATTGAACTTCGTTTTTCCTAATTACTAATTTATCACATTTACCTTTTCAATACATACAAAAGTATGTAGGCAACTCTTCGTAAATCATTTGATGAATTTATTGAATGAAATATTCATCTCTCTATTTGTATTGTAATAAATATTTATACTATATAAGAGTAAGACCTATGTATATAAATATATTAAGTTTAAGCACTTAACCTGTATATGAAAAACTACCATGGGAAATTATAAGAAATTGTATGAAATGAAAAGGTTTTGAAGCATTTGTAGCGTTGTGTATTAAAGCCAGATTACCAGATTATGCAGAGAATGGTGAGTTTATGAAAAAATGTATGTGAAGGCCATTGAAAGTGATAATGGATTATAGGTATTCAATAAGAGATCAATATGGATGGTCCTGGAATGTAAATAAAGTAGGATGTGTGTTGGGGCTAAGTCCCATTTCCCTTTTCCGTCCCCGTGAAAAGAAAGAAAAGGATCGATAGCCCTACACGTGTCCGAAGAATTTCCACACGTGTACCAAAAACCCGTGCGAAAACCATTATTTAAGCCATGCTGCAGAGGAGTTTCTAAACCACTGGACCAACTCAGATCCACTTCACATCCCTAATACTCGCCTAAGTACTCTCATCAATATAATATGGAAAACCTATCGCATAAAACATCGAAATTTCAATATATCACTCATTTTCCAAGGTGGAACTTCCATTATATTAAATAGATGCTATTTTATATTCATACTTACACTACTCATGAAAATTGTCAAAGATATATGCATAACTCATTAATTCAGACAGGAAAATCCAACTTCATGAGAGTGTGGAAGAGAAACTCATCTCATTTTTCATCACCTTTATAGTGAAATTGAAAGACTCTGCAGAATTTCGCATTATAACGTAACGCTTTTTTCCTATTTTTGAATAGGTTGAATATACTCTCAGCTGGATTCCATTGAATTATATTTCGTCATGTTTTTTAAACTCTATAATTTAAATCATGAGATTGAGATTTAAATCTTTATCAAATATTGGAGCTAGGCTAGCTACTTATTCAATCCATTCTTGTTCTGTTACATTGAAATCATTTTTATTCACATGCATATTAACAAACTCATATTTTGCATTTCGGCATCTAAGTATTAGTAAGGGCGTAAATCGGCATGACTCTAGCCCTTTCACATAAATGTCGTTCATTATGATAATTTTCCAGAACAATTGAATGTTAACATTATTAATACTTGTGCTTCATTATTTTAAGTATAGATACCTATAAGCTTTAGCCATTTCAAAATTTCATGAGATAAAGCAGCATTTCATACTCTAATTATATTTACTCGGTTATATTTAACAACGTGGACTTTAGTTAAATACAAACTAATATAGCATTTCCCTGCTATCATTAACATTTCGGCCATACTACCAATAAGAAAAACCAATTTAGCACAGTTCTGCACGAGGCTATAGTGTCGATTTTGACTGTTTATTTATTTACTATTTAAAGCTTTCCTCTCTGTTGGTTATCATACATAATGAATGATGCTGCGATATATTAATATCACATTTACATTGAATATTGTCTTAAGGAGCGAACAAAAGCATATTGGATTTTCCCATAATGAAAGTTGTGTGAAGGAATGTAAGGAAATCATAAAGTATTTTTTTTATTGCATCGAATGAACTACTTTTTTGTTTATTGAGCGAGAGATGTATTGTGAATAAAAGGAGAAAAACAGAAGGCAAGTTGGGAACATTCCCGTGCTGAGAAACTCCTTTTTGGAACATGAAAATTTTTCCAAATGATCATTTCCTTCTCTTCATTAAAGGAAATAGGGCGAGGAGCAAATGGGATTCAAACTCTTATTTCCCACATCGCAAAATCCGAGTCTCGACGAGAGACGTGTGTGTATATTCTACGCCTACTTAGTGCTCCAAGTCTGTATATGTTAAGCCTCCAGCTTTGCAAAACGTGACATACGAGTTTTGGCAATAGAAATAACAGGTTAGGTTCGGAAAGCTGGATGGAAGTCCAAATCAAGCCAATCTTTCATTCCTCACGTTTCAAACGCTTTTGAGATTCAACCTTACTTGATTACGGTCATTGTAAAAGTGACTCTATATCATTAGTTTAAATCACACATGTGTATTTCGTTTGCCTTCAACTCCGGATTGGGACAAACCCGTTATTAATAAAACACATAAATTTGATTTTCCGTGTTGATACGAAAGATTCACCAATGGAAAGCAATTTATAAAAATGCAATAGTGTAGTTAAATAACATGGTTAGTATAAATTATTTTGTACATACGTAAATAACACATTCTACGAGAATTATTAAGCTTGTATTAAATTCAATTTGTCGTTTTATTTATTTTAAATAATTGTAATTATTGGGAATTTTAACTAAGTTTTTAGTAATAGATTTGGTCTGCTATTTTCAATTTTATTTTAGTTTTAATAAAGTAGTTTTTACAAATCAAAGAAAGTTTCAATTACCTATCAAAAGACGAATCCGACGATGTTTGAAGACCCGGCGGAGGAATTGCTGAATTATTAGCAAATTGATCTGTCGACTCCTCCCAGGGTTTTTTGGGTCCTTCTGCTAATAAAGTTTTGACTAGGAGGGGAATTTGCGATTTGAGCGGATGGGTTGTCTGTTCCATTCGGACTTTGAATTAAATGTTGGGTCCCTGTTGGGTCCGCATTTTACTAGGAGACTGACAGTTGGAGTGCCAAGGCTCGAGCATTCATCTCCTCTTTCTCCGCCGACCTCGTCTCGTTGGAATAGCAAGTCAACAGAAGAACGGGACGAACCTACGCGCAGAAACACGAGAGCTCCACAAGGTCTCATTCAACCCAGCCTCGATTTCACTCCAAATATCCACGCTTTTCCTCCTCTTCACTCTCTTTACAGAGATTCCAGACTTTGCATTGGCGAAAAAACTTAACATAATTCTAGTTTGTAGAAATTTAAGTATGTACTATAGATAACTATGAAGAATTAAACATGAAGAATACATGGGAACAAGAATGAGTGCAGAAATTGAGCGTGGATATATTTACCCAAGTCACCCACATGTTTTGAGTCTCATTTTGATCCAACGTTTGATTTCTTTATTTAGGATGAATAGTTCTCAAAATAAAAGTCCACGTGTTTTTGAAGAGAACAGGGCCTAGCAATTAAGTCAACAGACTTTATATTTGAAAGCAAATATTTATAAGTAAACGAACGAGTTTAAATAGACTGAAAAAATAATCTTGACAAACTGAGACTAATGTGAGTTGAACGTGCGTCAAAACGTACGTAAAAAGTGAATCCTAATGTGAGACGCACGACCCAGGATATCTAAAAACTTTATCATTGGCATATTTTTGGAATTAAATATAAATTCCTAAAGTTAATATTTTGATCTTCAATAAATGATTATAAATACTGGGATGAAATACTAAGATAAAAATATTAAACTATTAGTTTTTATTATTAATAGTTTTATTTCATCCTTTAACTTACTCTTCTAAAAATGAATGAAAAGAGATAAAAAAAACATTTGTTTTTAAATTCGATGCTTTAAATAAATTTGTAAATGAGATGAAATATGCAAAGATTTCTTTTGAGAAGTTTTTCTTAAGTTACATTTTAGGTATCAACTTGGAATTTAAGATAATTTGTAACTTTGTACTTGAGGGGAAGTTACAAGTTTAAATTAAATTTATATACCAGCTATATAAAAGTTTTAATTGGTTTGATTGACATAATGAGAAAAATTAAAGATTTTCTTTACTACTAGTTTGTTGTACCATTCCATTAACTTGTAAGTGCATAAAGTATTTTATTATTTTATATAGCTCTATTGATATTTAATTATCTATGTTTTATTTGATTCTGGACATAGTTTTTGTTTTTATCTATAAAATAAATAATGAAATGGTAAAATCCTATTAACTTCATGTGTTTTGCATTTTATGTAATGAGAAGTCTCTCATTACATAAAATATAATAATATTATTTAAAAGCGTTACATTAGCTTTTCGAATTTGTAGAAAAGTAAATTGTATTGAAGCTCTTTTGAATAAACAAGTTTATTTAAATTTTTTTTATTATTATTCAAAGTCGTAATATTCACTTGAAAATTTCAAAAAATATTGGTTAACAAATCAAATTGATCTTTGTTCTTTACTTCTTCTTTTTCTTTTCTTGAACTTTGTTCGAAGTTGTATCCCATTCAGGACCAGAATTGAATAGCAAAGCTTTGAATATGATGAAAGCAGTGAAGCAAATCAATCCAATTACCTGTTAAATATAAATCCATGATACCTTAAAAGCTAAAAATCCACAATAATGGCTAACTTATTTCAATTTGTCAAAAAAAAATCATTGAAACTTTTTAGTTTATAACCTGAATGTATTCTGCTCTATTTTCAAAGGGAATTCCGCAAATGGTGTACCACTCGGAATAAGTCTTCGGAACTTTGTTCAGGCATTTGAAGTCGAAATAGCCTTCATCGTAGTCTTTGGCGCACAAATACTTTCTCCTTTTTGACATCTTCATTTTATTAACAACACAATTTTTAGTTTATTTGAAAACTTTGATCAAACTTTCTTTTTTCTTATAACTTTTAGTTAAAAAATCTTAGGGTTAAAATTTAGAGTCATATAAAGTCACATACTTCACCAGTGATGAGAGTAAACGCCGTCTTTTGTTCAACCCATTCGTCACATGGGCCAATTTTCTCGTGGAGCCCCACGGAGATTTCTTTCTCCGGGTTTCCGTACAATGTCATTCCAAAGTAGAGTGAATAATGAAGAAAAAGACCAATAACCAATTCATTGATATAATATCCCTTTTCATTCTCTAAACAAAAACAAAAAATATGCGATTTTTTTATATTAATAAATGCAATTTTTTGTGAAATTGAAGATTTGATGTTAGTAATAGATTAATTAAGCTTCTTTCAATTATAGTCGTATTTTTATATTATATGCTAATTTATTTTTTAAATAAATAAATAATTAATATTACAAACCTTTATCTGGACGAGATCCTCTGATTGGTTGTCGATCGCTTCTCCAAGCAGTAAGGAAGAAGATGAGAGCTAAAGTGATAACACAGTTTTCCGTATGAACCCCAAAGTAATCATGAAGCGGGTGATAAAGCGGAAGGAACTGAAGAACTCCGCCTGGCATTCCGCACAAAGCCGTAAGAACCGTGGCAAGAAGTTCTCTTGAAATCCTCTTATCCGAAATCCACTTATTTCCACTATTCGACTCGCAGAGAACTCTACGCCAGAAGTGGAACATGAACACGAAGGCCGCAGCAAACGTGGCATGGAAGTAGTAGGAAGTGAAAGGCACCCAATAATGTCTGTCGAAGATGTTTGTGTCAGTGTCGTGCCAAGTCCAATGGACAAACTTCACAGCCATTATGTCATAAGGCAAGTCAATGAGGACGACGGCGAGGCCTGTAGCCATTGCTTCACCAACTTTCCCCAGACGAAGTCGAGAAACGCATGCTGCTGCAGTGTAAATGAACGACGGATCTGAAATTGAACATTATTTCATTAAGATAAAGGAATTTCTTTTTAATTCTAGATCGAATTAATCGAGCTAATTTATTTTTTTTGTTTTATCAATTTTAATAAAAAAAATATCTAATTTGGAATATTTATGTAAAACATTATTTTACTCTTCATGGCTATTTATTAATTGATAATTTAATAATCTAAAACTAAAACTTACATAAAAATGGAATGTGAATGGGAAGTCTTCTTCCTAGCAAAACAATGGTAGTTTGAGAATGCCAGAAATTGTCTAATTCTGGTGTCCAGAACGTCACATTCTCGACAACCAACCCGTGAAGAATTGTAGCAAGCCATAGCCAACGAAATCGACCTCCGACTCTTTGAGCTTTGTATTAATTGAAAAAACGCGTTAATTTCCAGTCTTAGATTTAATTACCAATTAATGTGAACATAAGGCTAATTGAATAACTATACATTAGGCTAATTAGAGAAGAATAATAATGACATAATTATATTAAGAGTTAAATTGTGTTAAATAAAATTGGATTTTAATTAAATGAAATTCTTACAGTGGATGAACGTGAGGAGGCCAAAAGTTAGAAATGTAATTTCAGACAAGAGATACGTCGGTTGTGCCTTCCAAAATTCTCGAGGGTCGTTGATCTTTATTAGCCAATCTAGAACCTGAATGCAAACAAACACTCTACAGATTAAAAAAACATTATATAAATCAACTGATTGAAACACGCCTAAATATTAAAAATAAATGCTTATTTAATTAATTCAACCATAGATGTTAAGTAAATATTCTTTAGCATCTATTAGAGTAATTCTCTGTAATATATTATTACACAGGCGAGTACCTACCTAATAATTTTTTATAAAATTTTTAAATTAAAAGTAATTGATTATGAAAGAATTTTAGTTTTTATATTACTTACACCATTGAATTTATAATTAGTAATTTCTTCTCCGAAGCCGAGAATGGATGAATTTGCCATGTTGTTTTAATATCTCAATGGTGAGAACGCCACAACAGCTTCACACTTGAAGAGATTGAGTGAGTTAATAATTAAATTGAGTCTGAGTGAATGTGAGAGAGACTGTCAAATTGTCTCTTAACCTGCACCTGTTTCAACAGCCCAGATGTTAAGCCTGCTAGAGTAAGTGAGAAGATAAAAGTGCCAACTTGGCGGTGCAATGTCGTCCACGTGGAATTGAAATAAAACTTATATCTCTTTCTGTCTAGTCAGAAAGTATGAAGTTCAAGTGGTTGCCTTATTATGCAAAATATTAAATAAGTAGGTAATAAGTGATGAATTAAAGGTATATTTATTATAGCCATTTCATGTTCGAAGTTTTATTTTTATTATCCTAAGCTAATTCAATTGATGTTAGCTAAACAAATTCACCTAGGTTATTTCACATAAATAACTCGAATAAGTTATGACTTATAAAAGTTAAAAAAATGAAAAATCTTGGCTTAACCATGATCTATAGCATGTATTTGATCGAATAACCACGAGAGTTTTATTGTTTTATCTTTTATGCGAATAAATTATAAATTAATAAAATAATAACAAGGCCTTGTGTCACACTAGTTAATCATAATTAATTTTTGTTGTGATATATTAAATATTTATGTAGGAAGTACACATACAAGTATTGAAATGAAGATATTGCTATTATAGGTAATACTGTTGTGATACACAATATTGTAGGAATAAAGCCTGTGCATCCGTTTTGGTTCAGTTCCTTGGAGTTAACTTAACAAAGATATCTTTTTCTGGTTTCAAAATCCCAGATTTCTTATTGAACTGAATTGGAATAACTGTCTTGGCTGAAGGCTCAATCAAAAAGTTTTCGACGAGCTTTGCCATTGCCATTTTTGCTTCAATAAGGGCAAATCTCATCCCTGAAAAACATAATAAATGGCTTTAGCATGACAAAATATATTGAACATTATAATATTTACTTTCTGACATTCCTGACCTACTGACAATGAGAATCTTTGTTCAGTCGTTCATATATGTGAATGTCTAAAGTGACAATTTGAATGTCAAATAAAATTCTCTTTACCAATGCAATTTCTCGGTCCATGTCCAAAAGCCAAATATGCATATGGGTGTCTTTTGGCCTTCGCCTCTGGTGTGAATCTCTCTGGATCGAATTTCTCAGGATTCGGGAAATGTTTTTCATCATGGTGAATTGCATAGACGGAGAGAGTCACGAGCATGTCTTTGGTAATCACAATATTTGTATCCGGGATGGGATAATCCTCGTTGCACTTTCTTTCAAGTCGAACTCCAGGAGGATATTTTCTCAACGTTTCTTAAAAAACGATTAAATGATTAATCACAATTACTATTAATTATGATCACTAGTAAAAATGATTAATTACTCATAATTATAATAATTTTTTAAAAATTTAATCTTAGAATAATGATATTAAATATTATTAGTTGTAATTTTACCTGACATGGTCATATCCAAGTATTCCATTTTAGAGATGGCTTCATAAGTGAATTTTCCTCCATGTTCTTCCTTTACACGTTGAATTTCCTCTGAGAGTTTCTCTTGGACGTCTTGGTTCAGAGCGAGTTCATAGGTCATGAACATTAGTAAAGATTCTGTCGTGTCAAATCCAGCAATGAAGAACAAAATGCTTTGTGACACAATGATGAATTCGTCTAACTTGGTCTTTTTCCCTCCTTTAACTTGAGCTTCCTTTTCAAAAGTGTCAAGTTGACTCGGATCTTCTTCCTTCAACCTCCCCGTTTTGGCTTCAATTAAAAGTTGTAAAAAGTCATTTCTCTTCATTGAGCTGTTCTCGATTTTCAAATTTTCTCGATGTTTAATTGCTTTCTTGATGATGTCCACGAAGAAATCGGTCGCTTCGCCATCCGCCAAAGGCATCTTGAACACATTTGCCAGTTTAGGGAAAGTGAAGTATAAAATGACTTTGACCAATTTCCAAATAGTAATAGATTGAAATTTTTTTGCCATTTTTCTAAAAACTGCATCTGGGTCTGTGAAAGAATTCGTTTGGATTCCAAAAGCCGTTGATGCAATCACGTCCATTGTGTACAATCCCATTGTGCTTCCAATGTCCACATTGTCAACGCCGTCAGGGGAGATTGATAATAATTTTAAGTGATTAATAAGTTGGTCTCCACAAGATTCAAATAATTCAAACATCCCTTTGATCTTCCCAGTGGTGAACGTTGGTGAAAGCGTGGATCGAACGTCCTTCCATTCTTCATTGTTCAAATTGGTGATGCTTTTATTGATGTAAGGATCAGTTTTACTCAAATCCATGCCGCGGCGATTTACAAAATGATCGAAATCCTTCACAAGAATCTTTTTGACAAGATCAAGATCTTTGAGGCAAAGAACCGGCTTGGCAATTTCATTGTAACCACCATAAGGCCTGTCGCCAATTTCTTTGTAGATTTCAACGTCCAGGTCCACGATCGACTTCTTCATCGCCACCGTCTCATACAATGAAAACAAATCTTGGGCTTTAACAAACTTGACTCCTTTGCTTGGCCAATAACCGTCATTTCGGTACATGTAGAGCTTCCAACACCAGTATAAGAAGTAAATAGTAGCGAAAAGACCTCCGATTACACAAAGGGCACAATATAACATTTTGGTGTATTTTAGGTTTTATTTCCTTTAATTTCCTTTTGGGTTAATAATTCACTAATTGAGCGGAAGAATTAAAGGATAAGTTGAAGGACTTGAGAGAATTCCACACTTAATTAAATAAAGGAGGAGAGGAAATGAGAAATGGAGTTCAATGTAGGACTGAAGAAGGAAAGAAGAGGAATATCGCCTTGAATTTTGAAGGTGCGTTTATTCACGATTGAATCACTTTTTGCTAATGTTAGATAAGAGGGGGTTCATCCTCTCTACTATATTATAACTCACACGAAGGTGTACACAAAAGGCCCAAATGACATTGAAGTTTACTACGCATATTGCATCAGAAATTTAGGTGTATATATATATATATATATATATATATATATATATATGCATGTAAGTAATTTAATACATACAGGCTTTTATAAAGATATGGCTATTGAAAGAGGTATATGAACCTAAAAGTTCAATGTCAGAGATTGTCAAATCTTTCATATCAGGAGGATGTTAGATGAGAATTGTGAATCTGTATAATACTCGTATAATACAATATAGATGATTCACAGTTCAAAGTCTTTGTTTATGGAATAAATAAAAATTAGATTTTAAATGGAAATAGAACTTATCAGCAATGAATTAGCATATAGCACAGTGTGATTTATTTTAATAATAAACATTCGCTTTCATAATTTATCTTATGAAGCAAAAACAATGAACTTGGAATTGAAATATTTGATTTGAACTATTATTTCATCATTAGCAGTGTTCACGTAATTCATTAAATTGTGATTAAATTACTAGTTATCATTAATTTGTGTAATTAAGGATAAAGAATGAGATTAACAATATGATTCAAAAATATACTTGTGCTAGAGAAAATAGAATTAAACTAAAATGAGTCTATCCTATATCATTTACAATTAATATATCGATAGTTGAACTTATAATAGTTTAAGTAAATAATTAACAATGAATGCTAATGCTAATAATGCTTAATATTTAACAAAAGTTTATTTACTAATCTTGAATGGACATCCAGTGCATGATATTATGAGCGATAGAGTGATGGACGATAGACATGAGACAAGAGAGAGGTGCAGATATGTAAGTTTATTTGAGTAAATGTAATGAAGTTAAAGAGAGACTCAAAGAGCCGATTCAATGTTAAATCAAAACCAAGGTTCAATTTTTTGTTTGTCCAACCTTGCTGCTTGCTTTCCATATGCCTTTTAACCGAGGACCAATTTCATTGAAAGGCTTGCTGTGTTTAGATGAAAGACTTACTTGAAAACTTGAAATTGAATACCTTGTATGCCTAAAAAGGATACTTCGGTTCTATTTTCAATTATTCTCAATATGCGCTTACTTTTAATATCAACTCTATTAAAGTATTACAGATACTTCTTTTTTGTATAAATAGCTAAGCATCATCAAGTTCATGAAAATTAATATGAAGCCTTATACATATAAATATAATGAAATATCACAAAGTTACAATGTTAGTAAGCATAATAAAATATGTTATGTGTAATGAAGAAGCAGCATGCATAAATTGTTAAGTAATTTTTTGCAGTACTATTCAAACTGAAGAGTAAACAGTTATGCGTTCAATGGATCTTGTTGCTCAATAACAGGATGATTTAAAGTTAAATTAATTTGATTAGAATGAGACTTTTGGAATTATCCGGAGAATTATATAAAGTACATTGTATGGAATGGACTTGCAAGGTTCTTGCAACTCAATATTCGAGTCAGCTAAAATTACAACATGAAAATATATATAAAAAATTATAAAAAATTAGGTATTTCGAATGCGTTTGAGGGTCCAGACAGGATAAATATTTGAATTTGTTTGTTTTCATCGGTATTCATTTAATATTAATTATTTATTGCTTATATTCCATTCTCACTTCTTTCAAGGATTGTAAGTTTTTTCATCCCATGTAATTGTGAAAGGGAAACTTGATTTTTAAGGTGAATATGCTGACAAAGAACTTGAACCTGAATGGTTAACTAATCCAACATAGGTTAATTCTAATTCAATATAACATCTTCATTATTCATTCTAACATTTACAGTCTTATTTAACTTAAGTATTTAATTAATAGCTATAAAATTACAAATGGAACCTTATTTCTATTCTGCATTCTGAACTTATCTCTGACACAATTTTAAAGAAAATACTGTGAATAAAACATTTAGATAGTATAGTAGGTTTATTGGGATTAAGTTATTTGTCAGTGAGTTTTTTAATACCTGCATAAAAGACAGAACATAACAATCCAATAAGGTATAAACATGTTTTTCTCGTTTAAATCGACAACAGCAAAATTTGCGCAAAAGATGAAGAACCAGAAGAGAATCTTCAGTTGAGTTTATAAAGTTGACACTCAAAGTCTGGATTCTTTCGTTGGGTATTTAAAGTCCCAATTAATTAATTTGGATCTTGAGTAATTAACTAATAGAGAATGAAAACCGAAAGTGGTGAAACATGTAAACAAGTTGGAACTTGGGCAATAGTAAGGTTATTTTTTCATTAAAATAGTTACGTTGTCGCAGACTAGATTTTTACATTTGAATTTCACTAACGTAGTCGCAGACTTAGATTGAAGTTATTTTAAATATATGAGAAATCATAAGTGATCAGGCTCCTCACCAAAACCACCCAATTCACACACATTCGAATTGTCAATCATTTATCTTAGTTCCCCATGCACGGCTGTGCACGAAAATAGGTGCAATCTAAGTCTGCGTTGGTAATAATCAATAGTTTGTTACATGTAAAACTGTATGAAAAGTTAATGAATTTTACTTAGTTAATAATGGTGCGAGATTCTGTTTAGATCTTTGGTCTGGGAATCATAGCGAATGGAGTTGTGATTTTACTCGAAGCTCTCAATGGGAATTACAAATATGAAGAAACACTGAGATACTATCCAAATCTCGAAGCATCCCAAGAGGATTTCACTTCTTTAACAAAGAAATGGGTGCTCTTTGCCATTTTCGGAATTCTTATTGGCCTCATACAGGTCATTGGGTCTGTGATCATTGCCAAGGTCTGACAAGCTTCATTTGATTTCCCATAAACCTGTTATCGATCTCATGCAATATATAAACTTAACATTATAAGCTGCTGGTGAATTTAGACAAAGGAAAAATGCGGAAATCGGAAGTGATGCAAATCATATGTAGGATCTAATCGTTGCACTCTGCAAAAAATATGATAAAAAATGAATCATAATATTAAACACATGCTTGTTCAATTTTATGTTCTAGAAAGTGGAAGCATTTGTCCGAATTTGGATGTGGGTTCATTTCCTAGTTCTATTTGCGAATCTCATTACAATCCCCTTTGCCATGCACCATCAATTGTACATCCCAAGAACAGGAACTGTCTTTTGCTGTCTGCTGGCTCTCGACGTTTTCTTTCTATTCCTTGGAATGGCTCTCATTAATAAATCACTCGAAGATTCACGCAAACTTCACACAAAGTATGATTGGAAAAAAGTCGAAGAAAATCCCGACATTCCCATCTAACTCATACTGTTTCTAAAAATAAAATTTGATTTAAGCATTGAGTCTATGAATCAGCCTTTATTTTGCATAAATTAATAATTCAAAAGAGAAAACCTAGTTAGCTGAACTATGTATGTTTATGACTTGAATTGTAAGAATTACTTTTAATTAAACCAGTTAAATTAATTTTGATGAATGACATTTGGCAATTGACAATTATGTAAGTACATAATTAAGAACTGAGTCAACATTGTGTCTAAATTAACCATATATTGATTTTTATGAAATATTTTGTCAATGATAAGAATGACCTTTATTCAGTCTTAAGTCATTGTTTTATAAAAATAATATACAAATAATCATTTATCGATTCATCAATGTCGTATTTTCTATAAGCAATTCTCGTTTGCCATATGATGAGAGATATGTATGATGTGAATAATAAACACTTTACTATATTATATTTATGTTTGATAACATAATTGTCAACTAGGTTAATTCGACTAATGCTAGTACTTATAAATAGTTTTATCTTAAACCCTCTCAACGTCTCAACTGTTCAAGTCGCATTAAAGTATGTTATTCTTATATAAAGACATTGAATTCTAAATCTTAATTCATTAATGTACACATATTCTAGAATAATGAAGGCAAGGATATTTGAGAGCTAATAGGATTATCTAGATTAGGTTTACGAAGACTGAAACTAATTGTGAATACTTATTGCGATGAACAAAAAATAACATGAAGATCTGACATTGCAAGTTTTCCTTCATATAAATAGCATTTGGTAAGTGAAATTTCTTTCATTAGTAAAAAATTATTCATCAATGGACGTTAAATAAAATTATTTGAAAAATTCTACAGTAAATTCCACACTTGACCTTCCTTTCAAATAATAAACATTTCATTTCAATTCAATTTCCTACAATTATAAAAGTTAGTTTTATTTGTAATTTCAAAGTGTTATATTAAAACTTTTTTGTCTTAAAACAAGCAATAAACATTATTAACAACTCGTGTGCGTCCATATCATATAGGGACAGCTAATTCTTTCATAAAAACTATCAAGTTTCCAGGTTAGCAAATTACACAATAAAATTTAAATTATATTGCAGGTTTAACTCTATTAGGTGTATTTACAAGATTTTTTTAAAGGAAAATTTTTAAGGGCACCAATAAACAACTTTGTAGAATCATAATAAGCACTAATTGCAACTAAGAAATAATCCATTGCTCAACATTCATAACATTCATAAGCTACATTAAAGTTGTATTTTTTTCATTTACTGTGAATAATGTCCGAAGTGTTCCAATTTAAAATTTTAATGATGCATTAATTTTGGGGAAATACACTCATTTATTTAATGATCCATTATATAATGAGGGAAACATATTATGATCAATTATTTCACAAGTTTTTAATTTTCTTATATTCATTATATGGAAAAAATAGTAAAACACAAAATAAGTATTAAAGTACATGTACTATATTTATCTAATTTAATGACTATTGTATGTGTGGGTATTAAGAATCATCTTCAAAGTTAAAAATATTCTGAAACATGAATCTTTTTATAGCATGGGATTATTAATTAAGGAAACACCTTTAGTAATTCTTCTTTTATGCATGATTATATTGATGCATTCATTGGGTCCATTTAAGGGGCGGTTTATTATAATTTGCCAACTTTCACTCCCTCTTTTTTATTTCATTCTTCTCCACTGGGTGTTTACCGAATCTCAATAAGGTTGCGAGCATCCTCATTGGTATTCATCTCCCTTTGTCCGAGGCCAGCGATGTGTGTACAGTTACAAATGTTGTGAATGCAACGGACTTGCGAACACATGCAAATTATACAATTGCGACTTAAATAAAGCATAAAGATAAAACCAACGATCAACATTAAAGATACACAAATAAGCCCAACATGAAAAAATCTTTTTATTTGTACATCTAAATAGATATTTCATTCAAAATCTCTTTAAATTTTAATCCAAATTAATCCATATATACTTTAAAATCAACCTATTTTATAAATGAGAGACTAAATATCACTTTGCACATTTATTTATATCGTATTTTATAATTTAAAAAAATTAATCTTTGAAGAATAAACAATTTTTTGTTCCTTATTTTTAAATTCTTATAATTTTCTTATTTTATTGTTTTACTTTAATTATAACTTTATTAAACAGATTAAAGTATAGTATAATATATTATATTGTAGTTTAGGTAGTTCATGAAATAAAGCTAACTTTTGAGTATTTTTTTTGTTTAAATTATAATTTTATTGAATAGCTCACAATTCTCCTTATTAATAAATCGTCTTATTTTTAATATAAAAAGTACCGGAAAAAATAAGTAAGAATTTTACCAATAAATATATAAAGAGCATGGATTTAAAGCCAGGGAACATAAATGTTTACCCAGAAATAGGATGGTAATAATGAGGGAGTAATTGGCAAAAAATGCGTTGAGCCACCTTGAGCGGATCATGAAAGGAAGCAGAGTCTCTTCTTCAATTTGCTCTCTAGACTTCCTCAAGTGCTTCTGTTCTCATCTTATGAAAGTGAATTATATGGTTAGTTTGTGTGTGTGGGTATTGGCCACTTCCCTTCTGGGGCGAGGGGAAAGAATGGGAAATGCGAAAAAGGGTTTGGCGGTCGAAGGTCACCTTTCCATGCCTCAACAACCTCACCACACAACACACTCCCTTTTTTTAACGTTTTTACTACATAGTTATACAAAATATCTTACATGCCATACAATATGAGAGGATGTAGAAGAAGAAACTCGTTTCCTTTAACTTCATTTAATATACTAAGGTCCAAATAATATTTTACAATGCTTTATTCGAATACCCCTGTTTTAATTAAGGAAGATATTAAATGCAGGTAATTTACTTCTAATACTACCTACTACTAGTCGACTTGATGATCCACAGTATTGCGTGTTTTATATCAGCACAAGCACACGTCATATAACATTAGAGAATGAGTCTGGTCTAATATGCTTTTCCCTCTATGTTGAATAATTATTGCAAAAAGAGGTAAAAATCCCTTCATTGTTCCTTATGAACCACAATCGTCTTTTTCTCTCAAAGTTCGTCAGATGAGTGAAGAGTGGAAATGCCTAAATGCTCATTTGAACCTTTTTTGCGCTCATTACGTACGTGGGCAAAGTCGTAAAGCACAAGGAGTCAGAAAATACAGGTAACGAGTACCTGGACGGGAATTAAACGTTGTTGGAAATACATAAATGGTCCACGAAGACGGGGATTACCGACTCGAAGAACTCGAGATGAACTAAACGCATCATCATCATCATACATTGTGCATGAACAGGAACGAGGAACGCAAATGCATGGAATGGGGACCTGAGGAATCTCCTCTTGCTGACGATGAGCTTGAGTGTGTGTGTGTGGATGATTGAAGTATCTTATCTTGTCCACTACTGACTGTGCTGACTGTTGGCTTGCACTCGTCGTTGGTTCCTTCACTTGGAGAGTTGATAAATCAGCGAGTTCCCTTTCCACCTGCAGACACTTTTCAACAGCCCTGGTGGTTACGACAGTCTTAAACTTTCGAGCACAATTGCTCATTGAGGAACGAACGTGTCAATTGTTAACTTGTGTTTTCTTACTATTTAGTACAACTTCGATTCCTCTTAAGTAAATTGCAAACTAAAAACTTTTATTTTTAAAGTAGAGAAACGCATTCTTGAATTGTTCAAAACGTTTGCATTGGCTCTCCATGTAACTGAAGTCATTGAAGTGGAATTGAAATTAAAGTATTTAAGAATTTCCTATTCTTGAAAGTCGTGATTGAAAGGTGAATTTGAGTTCTTTTTGTTCAAGCACGTGTGGGATAATATAAAAGTTTACTGTCTCTCAAGATCTTCAAATTCTTTTAAGTGAGTGATCTAAAATGAAGGAAGACGAGAAACTGAGTTTCGTGTCTTCTGGAAACGGGGAAGGAGGGAAACCGCAAGAGGAGAAGATTGATTTGCTCAACGGCTACGGAAAATACAACTTTGAATTGGAGCCAAGTGTCACATTGGATAATAAGAAGAAGAGGAAGAAGAGCTCAAGTTCAGGCGGTTGTTGTCAATTAAATCCAAGAAGAGGATGTGCCTATCTCGTCACTTCAATTCTTCTCAATTTATTCCTGGCTGCAACTGTGGTGTATTTAGGTAAATATTAACAATTTATTGGTTAATATTTAGTGTTATAATAGTGTACACATTAATTAATAGTCTTAGTATTAACATTAAATTAATGAGAGATGAGAGATGAGATGAGTTTTTGGAAAATTAAGTAGAAGCTAAACAAGATTTTAATTTTCTATTTCTAGTATTCTTTTCTGGACCAAGTGGATCTTTACACAAGAAGAGAACAGAAAAACTGATTGGATGTCCAAGTCAGCATGAGAATTCGAGTGAAATTAGTAATTCTAACGAAACCTCTCTACTTCCGTCTCTGGTAATTCTCTTTCCTCGACATGATTTATAAAGGATTGTGGGCAATTAATAAATAAATACATTTGGTCCTGTCACGATCAAGTTATGAAACATTTGCTCGTTGAACAACAATAACACTCGTTCTCATTTTCATAGGTGACAAGAGGAAAAGTTTTGACTAAGGAGCTTACGGTCGTTTTAGACGATGAGGATGTTTGGAAGTTCTACAAAAACTATTCAAAATTCGACTCAGCTTACATTCATGAAGATGGAGACCAATATCGAGTCAATGTAAGATTTACATTTACAACTTTTCCTTTTTATTCGTTTGTTTAAAAAAACTTGTTTTTTGTCATGATCCATAAAGCATTATTAGTTAATGGAACCTAGTTAAAAAATGTCATTTTAAGTGCTTGTATAAGTAAAAAGCTCGTTATATAGCCAAATGAGTCATTAAATTCTCATAATTTAAAGTTTGGAAGGCAATAACATTTTTTGTGGTTGTTCTCACAAAGGGTTGGATCCCAGCATCTCCAAAGGATCTCATCAAAATATTCTTTGACCAATATGAAGACACTGCAAAATGGCAGCCAGCTGCTGGAACTACCATTATCATTGAGGTAAAAGAACGGATTAGATGATGATGATGAGGATTAAATGAAGATGATCAATAAGTTTATTTCTTTTAATAAACTTATTGATCATCTTCATTTAATCCTTTTAATTTCAACATATCACAAAACTATAATTTTAAGGTAATTCATTTATTTGGAGTCAATTTAAACAGGTTGAGGTTTAATTTGAGTTTTTTCAATTTTTTAATAGCAAGTGCTCGAAAAGACTCAAATAGGATATCAAAAGACGTTACAATACGGTCCAATTTCCCCGCGTGACTTTTTCTTATTGAGACATTACGAGGATCTTCCCAATGGCGGGGTTATCTTTGCCTTTGAGTCCATTGAATGGAACGAGGACAGAATTGAGAAACCGACGAATGCTGTGAGGTGAGTCTGACATAAAATCCCTTTTTCAAGTGCTTCCTCTGAGTAAAGTCAATGATAATTACTTTAACATAAGGACAAACCACTCGACCCTTGAGCTCACATTCAGGACTTCCCTGATAAATTACGTTAATATTGATGATTAATATTTGGATTAAACAATAGGGGAGAATATGGAGTGAGTGGATGGAGATTCTTGCCGATTCCAGGAAAAGAAAACGAGTCACGAGCTGAGTTTGTTTTCAATGCGAATTTCAACATTGGGTGGATTCCATTCTGGGACTCATTTGCCATTAAAGGACTTCAAGAGACGTTTGTCAACATAAGAAAATATTTGGCAGGGAATGAAACTCTAACGGAATAAAATTCCGATTTTGAAGTTTCTCACAATGTATCCTACAATTATCCTACTTGACATATAAAAAAAAGTCGGGCAAATTCCTAATTCTATCACTTGCACTAAATGAAGTGGTGTATATGATATTGATTAATTTTTACACTCGTTTTTATAAATTATCTAAACTTTATGGATATAAAGTTTGTGTAAATAGTTAGAATAAATACCAGTGAACAAAGTAGAGGAACAATACTTAATTATAATCTTTACTTGTAAATACTCTTATATGATAATTATGATAATGTGTAATATTAAATACTTAATACTATTATTGCCAGTTCAACATGTCCAAGTAGGGATGTAGAAATATTAACTCAGTGTTTTTATCTTTTATTGTTCTTGTTGCATCATTGTTTGATCGTTTCATGAGTTTGTCTTGTTTTTCATTTTATACTTTAAAAATATTTCTAAATGAGCTATATTTCTAAATATAATATCATAGACTATCAAGTTTAAACTTCAATTATGACAAAGATTTTCAAAATTACTATAAGTATACTACTATAAGTATATTACTATAAGTAATTTAAATTTAATTTTTAATTTAAATATTTTGACATTTTAAGCTAATTTCGCGTGAATTATATAGTGCATTGACGTCATGATCGTTGCATGAACGCATTTTAACGCGAATGAAATTCGCAATAATTATATCAATTAATTGTGAATTTGAATATCTCCCTTTACAATGTTAAAAATATTATATGCAAAGTTTAATACAAAGTGTACTGTATAATTATTAATGACTTTGAATGAGCTTCCAACAAGCCTCTAAGGTGAAACTTGTAATTAATCTGAAAGTGGGAATTAGTTTATACATTCCCTATTTACAATGATAATTATATGACTATATTTTACTCGTACGTGTTTCGTGCCTTTAAAAACTTCCGACTTGAAGTTCAAGAACTTATTACAAAAAATACAATTATTACAAATACGCAAGAAAACAAATATCAATTTGTGGTATTATTAATTCTACTCTATTATATTAAATAGTATACAGCCGACATGACGAAGCTCAGCGAATTTAATGGAACATACGAACAACAATAGCAATATTTACATGTATTTATACGTAAAACAAGTAATGTTAAATAATGAATTATATTTATATTGGAAAGACTCCAATGAGTCCAATGTGCCAACAAGGCCTTATAAAGCAGAAGCAAATCATATTATCTTTAATATTAGCTAATACGTTGTAATGATATAATAAACCATGTAGGTATAATAAATCTAAGATGAACTACGAGATAGCATAATAATACATTGGAGTCGTGTAAGGTGTGTAATACTGGTCTTAATGTAAATTTTTTTATCGTTTAAAGTGAATGTACTTTGCGAGTGGCAAAGTACGGAGAGCGAAAAGTGAGAATTGCTTAAGTATCCTTCTTGCCTTGTAATCCAAGGCTATTTTTTCACTCAATGTCCATTATCTTAAAAGGAAGGGATTCTAATTGTCGGTTTGTAAGAGATTATTTTTCACGACTTGTGACAAAATTCTATTAATTTCATGGATGTTTGTACTTACTACGCGTATAACTAGGATTTACTCTATAATAATATTGTAGTAAATAGAAAAATGTGTAATATTTTGCCATTAGTTCTTATTTTGTGCTTATTTCATTTTTACAGTTATTTAAGAATTTGAAATGACTACTAAGTCGTACTGACATGAAGTGTATTTATATAATTTTAATGCTCAATAATTTTTATTTATAATCAACTTTTGAGAATAAAAATATCTAAAAAAGAATACAAGAAAAATTGTTATTTAATTCAAGAATACTGCACTTACTTTAGCGTTTATAATACTGCACAAGATTTTAAAATAACAAAATAAATGCACTTAATTTAAAAACGCAATGTGATTAAACTTTCATTTCATGCAACATTGATTGGATAATTGAAAATTTTGGAAACGTAAAACCCGAAGAATCACTGGAATATTTGAATGTCTTTCAATATAGAATAAACTTGTAAATTCTCCTCAATCATAAATCTCATTAAAAAATTAAATAAAAAATGGGCATCATTAAATGTCATTACATTAAAAAAATTATTATTCATAGACAACATTTTACATTTAAAAAACTCGGTAATCTTGGCATATTCAAAATTTAATTGGAACAATTTGTGTAGTTTATTATACATCAAGTAAAGATAATGTTCTTTATGATGTGGCATAATTTCCCACCTTAAAGTTTCATGCCATAAAACCACATTGAATTACGGGGATTTCCTTAAATTCTTTTTCTTTGAGGTATTGATGCGAATGAAATGGAATGATATCGTGTTTTAAGCTCTAGCTGTATGACCTCCTCTTGAATAATAAGAGTTGAACTTTGTGAAAACTCACATCCTCCTTCATTTCTTCAAAATGTGAATATTTTAACATTTAGTAATTGATGGCTACTCGTTTATATTTTCTTGTTCCAAAGCTTAGATGTATTTTATGTTACATTATCTTATATCTTCTTCTCTTACTTATACATCCAATTCCATTACTTGTAACCGAATAAAGCATATCAGGTAAATTTTCAACTGTGCATCGTGTTTCATGTATTAAAAATTTAATTAATAGTATAAAACTTAATTGAATGCATTATATAATGCATTAATATAGCACAAAAGCCTTATTTGAAATGTATGTATTTTATAATATTTTTCAATGCATTATAGAATAAATAACGATATAAAATTGTTTGAATTATTACATTATTTTTTAATAATAACAATATAAAATAGTGTGAGAATGGCATAAAGGATGATTAAAAATTGTAAAGTCAACTTTTAATTTTATGCACTGATTAATCAGGATCCCTGCATACAACAGTTCAAAATAGAGGCTTAGGCTCGGTAAGGATAGTTCTAAATTAGTAATTAATTACCTATTGTAGAATCGTAGGATAATTCAAAGCTTAAGAACTAACTTTGAGTAAGTAAAAGGATTTTATATACGACATAATTATGCTATTAAAAGCTAATTTACAGAGTTTAGATATGACGTTGATTTTATAATTCACTATTTACAATAACATACATATTCGAGTAATATCATATTACTTTGTTCATTACGAAAGTGGTTAATTTAGAAAGAAGTCTCAAAGAATCATTGGCATAATTAGGAATGCATCTTCAACTGTAACAAGTTAATATTATGTATGTACATTGTATTGAAGACATTGAAGAGATAAGATTGGAACATTAACAAGTCTATATAAATAAAACCACTGTTGAAGTAAAAGCGTTCAGTAGAAATACATCATCTATATTTGAAAGATTAAAAGTCAATTCTCTTTAACTTTAACAATGAAGCTCTCAGTTGCTATTATTTTATTTGCATTCATTGCCTTTGGATCATCAGGTAAATAAAAAATTAATTTTGAAATTAAAATATCAATGCAAGATTCAGGCCATTCCGTTAGTTTTCTATATTCAATATATTCTATATTTATTTCTATATTCTATATTCATATGATATTTCTATATTCATATAATATTCAATTATTAAAAACAGCTTCATTGGAAAAACGCGATACGGTTCAACAGACTGGGAATACTGGAACGGCTGGATCCAATTCGATTGCTGCTGGAGCCATTACTAACAGCAACGTAAGCAATACGAACGTGAATCTTCCTCAAATTCCCAAAACGAGCGATATCATTCCTATTGGGGAAGTTTCCAGTGCTGTTGGAGGTTTGACAAAAGGATTTTTCGGAAGATAATTTAACATCTCAATCAATTAAACTTACAATAACTTGAGTATTTAAACTGTTAAAAAGTAATTGTTTTTATGTAATGCTTAAAACCATATTTCAATTTTATTGTCAATTCAGACTGGATTAATTTTTACTAGTATTTACCTAATTGAATTGTTACAATTAATAGGAAATGTTAGATAATGTTTTCAATTTCAAGATTATGTATAACATAGTCCACTAACCTTCTAATATAGATAATAAGGATTATTTTAACAATCACATTAATATCATTAAACCTTAAAGTTAGTCTTTTCATTTACTTATTAACAATTGTTTGATAATTTAATAATTTCAATTATGCATATTAGATAATTTTGAAATATTTCTGAGAATTGATTCAAATGATCATATTTTAATTGAAAGTGTAGGTCACACATATAGTAAATTAAAACATTAATCAAAAATTCCAATGCATACATATCAATATCAACTTACATTTTAATATCAAAGTGTCGGTCATGAAAGAAACAATTATAAGGAAGTGAATGTAAGTCAATTACACAATATTAATTTGCTTCTACAAAATCAAATAAAATTTTTACAAAATCAGTAGCATAAAATGAAAGAATTTTGAGTCATTGAATTTTCGCCGTTTTCTTCTTCGCTGGAGTCTTTGAGACAATCCGTTTGTTCCTCTTCAGAAGTCAAGTCAAAGATACCACTGGAGATTTCATTGAAATAAATAATTCTCCTCACCAGCACTTTCTTCTTGGCCGTCTTTTCCTTCTTGCATTTCTCTTCCATTAGCTCAATGTTTAAGAAAACACATTGGTCGTAAGAACTATGATGTTGGCTATCCATTCTCGCTTTAAAATCCTCCAAAAGAGCTCGAGCCTCGTAAATTAAAATTCGTCGAATTCTGTAGAGGTATTTTGACTTTTTCTCTTTTTCCAAGTAAATGTCAATTCTGGAGAAAAGATTCGAAGGGAAGAAATAAAAGTAAGGGACTTTCACCGTCTGACTTGACACTTTGAGGAAAACCTGAGTGAAATGACCAGATTCACTTGATTGATTTGAGGATTTCTTTAAATCAATATTTTGACTTTCCATAACATTTGTTTCATGGAAACGGTAATTTCTCCACTTTGTTCTTGCAGTTTTGGAGAGGAAAATGAGTTTGAATCTGATCTTGTAGATTTTAATGGTTTTCATGGGTGGATAGTCAAATTCTGGATCTTCCTCTTCTTCCTCGCTTTCATGGTTTTGATCGAGAAGTTCAGGAAAAGTCCCAAAGTGTTCAATTGATGGCTGATTCTTTGTAAAATAGAATTCTGCATTGATGATAATCTTGATGTAATTTACGGCTCTCAATAAAGTACAAAAAGAAAATATTTGTTCAGCAAGTGGCATTTTGGATTATCTTTTAATTGTAGATAATAATATATAGTAAGTCAAAGTAAGAATACTTAGTAAGTAACGAATGTACTAATTTGTAATTAATTTTAATCAAATGCACAATTTAAAAAAATTTGGACAGCTCGAGTAAAGTTTAGAGCTGTTCTCAGAGTTTTGCCGATTCATCTAATGATTCTAATTGTGTTAAATGTAATGTGAATTTTTTAATGTTCCTATAATACGTCAAATAAGTATAGTGTTTGATATAATGCTTGATAATATTTATGCACAAAGGGTGGGAAACAGTAGCGATCCTTGTTTGATCATACCCTTCGCTGATGCTCATTTGTGCATTCAACTTTTTAAATCTAATTATTATTAATCGATTTCATTTGAATAGTAATCTTTTATTTTAGGATACAATAGCGTAAGTATACATCGTAAATAATATGCATCATTTATTCATATAAATCAAGTCATTATCATCAACCTAAAATTAATTTATTTTAATGTTAAAGAATAAATAATAGTTTATATATATATACATGTACCAAAATTCCAACGAGAATATAGATATTTTGTTGAGATAGGGCATGTATTAAGCAGTCCATCGAAATTTATTTAAAGTATCATCCATATGATTTAAATCCAAAATTAAAAGTCCAATCCAAATAAAATAAAAACCCCAACCAAAAATAATTAACTGAGACCTCTATAATTTATAGCATTTCGTTTTATCTAGAGTATAAAATAAAATTATTTAAATATGTATTATTTTTAATTTATACTATAAAGTTCTAAATAAAACGAACGGCGTTAAGGTTTATCAATAGCAGCACAAAATCCAAGGAGCCTTCTGCCTCCTTCAAACAGAGGTGAATCACTGGAATGAGACCTTTGTATACTTTAAAATCGTTCGATTTGTTTAAAACTCTTTACTAAAATAAAAATATTTTTTAAATTATTTTAATTTATACATTAAAGTTTAAATAAAACGAACGGCGTTAAGTTTTATGAATTGAAACATATTTTCATTATTTTTGATGGTATTTATAAAAAATATTTTTGGATGGGACTTTTAATAATTTTGGAATTAAATCATATGGATGAATACTTATGAATTTGGATGGCCCGTTTAATATATTCCTTGAGATAATTGATGGGCTTGTCTCGCTCAATTCAAAATATAATGATAACATTGATTAAAACAGGTAGCAGCCACCACATGAATATTTCTATTAATATAATAATTGAATATTTATTGCATTTAATATTTACCAAGAATTATTATATAATTAAGAATGTATATAAATGGTTTGCATGTTAGCTGAGCTGAAGTGTTTTAAGTGAAAAAATATCTCAATCTAATTCCAAGAATAAAATATTCAAATTTATCCTTGTCAAAAAGATAAATAAATCGATATTAAGTCATGCATACATTTAGATTATTTTATCATTAAAAGTTCATTCGTGCATCAGGGTGAGGTGTGAAGTTCAAGTGAAAAATATTTGATATTTGTTTGATAACTTGTAATTTTTGTAAATTAAAAATGCCTATGCCCATTCCTATATATAAAAGTGTAGTCAGTATAAGCTCTTAATAAAAGATAATATCAATATTGAACACTTTTACTTTATTTACATTTCTAAATCTGAAAGTTTAATCCTCCATAATTTTGTATTCCCAGGAACTGGTGAATTGATGTAAGCATATTCTTTTCCAATTGTGAATTGACTGATTCCCCAAACTTCTCGAGTTGAGTGAAAGCTACGTTGAATTTCTCCCTTTTCATCCACTTCAAGAACAAGTCCTCGGCGAGGAGAATCTTCCCATGAAAGCAAAGGTCCCCAATGCCCAATCTAATAAAGCATAATGGTATATTTACAAAAATTTATTAGGTATCTTGAATTACTCAAATTATGCGAAAACATCAAAGTATTAATTATTTCAATAATTAAAACATTAATAAGAAACAAATACAAAGACTTAATTTAAAAATGTACTTAATTGGTTGCTAAAATTAAGTATTATTATCGGTAATTAATCTAATTAATTAACATTATTTAAATTGATAGTAAGCATATACTAAGCTATCGCATTGATAATTGTAATCCTCTTTTCTGGTAATTTTTATAAATAGCCAAGTAATTTATCAACTTACGTAATCATGAAGAGATTGGAGTAACTCATTATTAGGAAAAGCATAAGTTTGAATTCCGCCTATGAACGTTTGAGAAAGCCACATCAATCTTGCTAACAGCTTCCTCATCAAAGGTTGAGAAGGGAAGTTTTGGAATTCAAACTAAATATCAATTGAATTATTAAAAATTTAGATAGTCTTTCATGATATCAAAAGGTTCATGACCAGTCATGACCTTCCTTAAGAACAAATACATAAGAATAAACTTTCTGTCTTCTGTTTTGTCTTGTATGGCAGCATTAGAGGAATTAGCGGTAAATAAAGTTGATCTCACATGCGAGTGTAAAAATAAGTCGTAATTTGATAATTTAAGCCTGTTTTTATCACTTGCATAATAGAAAATTAGAAATGAATTGTGATATTTTTTATACTTCTTCGTTTCTGACAGCATAAAGGGAGATGTAAAAGAATCCTTTTTCATTCCTTCTAATATTGTCAGGATATCCTGGTAATCCATCAAGGAAGACTTCTGTTTTGCCTTTATTAGCTCCTTTGAGGTGATATCTAAATCACAATAATATAATGATTTAAAGAATTTTTACTGGAATTGATATTAAATGCCTACATGTGAAATAATATAAAAAGCATGCTTAGTAAGCTAGCGCCATATTAGGAATTTTATGTCCGATTTTACTCAATCCTTCTTCATCTAGCTAGAGAATGAAATAACTTACTTGACAATTCTACATGTAAGGGATTCAGATATTAAAATGAAATCTCCATTTTTTGAAAGTGAAATTCCATTAGAAAAATGAAGATTGCTGAGGAGAACTTCTGTTTTGTTCAACTTTGGATCATATTTTAAAAGGCTTTTTGGTTTAAAGTTAAAAATAATGCAATTAAATTTTATTATTAGTTATAATAGATTTTTCGTTTAACTGAAAGTTTATTAATTATAAATATGATGAATTTTTGAGATTAAATTCAATTTTACCGTCCATCAGGTTTAGATAGTAAAAACATGTTTGTCAAAATATTTGGTGAAGAATCCAGCGTATTCACCGTTCCATCTGTCCAGTAAATTGTTCCATCTTTGGCAATATCTAAATCCTCAGGCACAATTGGGTATTTCCCTTCTATCAAATTCCACTTTGGAACCAGAGTCTCTTGCTTTCCTTTAAAAAAAAGCAAGATTTATGGCCATGATACAATCACGGATCTGACCATATTTGATTTGAGTATACTGTTTGGTTAATATTATTAATTCAACATTTTTATAAATATGATTTATATTTATAACCTGTCGTTACATCAAGGCGGAGAAGCCCGCCGTTATAATCCGTATAAACAAGCTTTCCTTCGTTATCGAAATTCATACCTAAAGGAAAACTACATCTTTCGCTCGTTGCTGAATCTGTTAAACATTGAATGAAATTCAATGAAATGAAATTAAAAATTAACAAATTATGGCAGTACAAAACAAAATAATTTAAAAAATATTTTTTTATACTAGAGTTTTAAATAAAAGGAACGGCGTTAAGGTTTATGAATAGAAGCATATTTTTATTTTATTTGGATCGCATAAAAATATTTTTGGATGGGTCTTTTACTCATTACAATTTTAAACGCCAAAATTCAATTTGTGAGTTAAAACTTTATTAAAATATCCAATTTACTTTTGCTACAAGGATAATCAAAATGAGCAACATGAGATATTTTCCCTTGTTTGTCAATTTTAATGATATCTCCTCCAAATTCTCCAGTATAAATGTCATCCCCTTTTACTGCCAGCGACTCTGGGCGAATCAAATCTCTTTCAGCAAAGTGCACGGCTTTGTCAAGGATTGAATTCATTGACAATTTCCCTTCAAGTTTCATTGGAGGAGAAATTCTATTTATGGTTAATTAAATGTAAATAATAATAAAGTAGAGTAATCATTCTTATTCAATGCTATTTTCTAAATTTTAAAATCTTACTCAAATGTATTAAACTCAATCTTTGGTGGAATTCCAGGAGCAAAGAGAATTATTGCAAATCCTACGCTCACATTGAAGGCTACATTAAAGACCTTTTTAATTAAAAACGTTAAACTCATTATTCAGTTTTATTTTTTTAATTTATAATATTATGAAATCTATTTTGATGATTATTTTACTATCTAATTATCTCAGTAAGTGAGCTTATATTCTAATAACAAAGGAAAAATTGAAAATTTTTCAGAAAACTGGAGAGGTTTTAACAAATTGACACTTTATCTTTATAGATTACTCTCATATCATATGTAAATTGCATAGTTTTTTTCATTATCTAAAAATTATTGTATTATGTATTATCGTATATACATTATAGGTTCACAAGAGTTACATAACACTATATATTATATTTGAATATACCTATAGTGTTGATAAATTATGCTTTAAACATATTGATATCAAGTCAAAGTTTGTTCAATCTATCCATCTTTGGTCAATTAAAAATTAATATTAGACTTCGAGTAAGTGCGCGCATAAACAATTGGAATAATTTTTATTTTTTTATATCGAGTAGAGTTAGATTTTTTGTGGGTTAACGAAAGTAGGATTCTATATGTAAGAAAATGCCATTTGACTGAATCACCATCAAAATTTCACATTTAAAAATTTCACTACTAAAAATTTCATTTCAAATAGTTTCGCCTAATCAATAATTTCACCTATCAATAGTTTCACTTTTTTAAATTTGAGGGAACATCTGACTCCCCAGAGCAGAGGACGCGGACCTTTTCCCCCTTGCTGCTCCTGCCCTGAATTATTAAAACATACCGATTATTTTTGATTGCCTTAACTTTCAAGCTTATTTATATGACGCCGAATAATATTTTTTATGTGACATGTTCGTGGGATTTGGGCAATTACTAAATTACCCCTATTAGAAGCCAGGCCTCGAATATAACCGGATCTCTAATAGAAACCGGGGGTAAAGGTGAAACTTTTTAATAGAAGCCGGACCTCTAATAAAAATTTTTAAATGTGAAATTTGGACGGGATACCGAAGCAAAAGGCATCATCTGCCAATATAAATAAAAGAAAGCTTTGTAGTATATTGTAGGCTTTTTCGAATTTCATTGGTTTTTTAAAACTGCATATTTAATTTGAAATATTAAATCGGTTAGATGGTTTGAGTGTAATTAATTATGGAAAAATTAATTACTTAAATCAGCGAGTAAGTTCAGTTTAATTATATAATAGCTATAAACTTATTATTTATTTAAGGATTGAACATTTACGTAAATTACCTACAAATTTGAAGAATATAACTTTGTGACCCGACTTATCTAACTTAAAAGTACTTAATTCTCATAAATACCATGAATAATATGATAGGGCAAATCCAATTTGGGCAAATGCAATTCCATATCTATCCTTTAAATTCTATAGGGCGGATAGTTCCTTGGTATATTCCAAAAATTAAACAATTATCTATCTCAAAAGGACATCCTTAAATATGTTCTGTCAAATTATTAGTATCAAATAAATCATTCGCAAATCTCATAATTTAGCAATAAGTATGTTTAGTTTCTTTTAAATGAATATTATGAAAATTTGTTTCAAAAACTTAATAATTTGATTGTAGTTATTCCATATTATTAATTCAAATAAATATAAAGAATCACACATTTTCTTTTTTCATACAACATGGCAATGATATCTAATAAATCATTAGCAAATTTCTCATATATTGTTAACTTCACATCAAAATTTATTTGTTTTCCGTTCAAATGGGATAAAAAAAAACACAAATTAAAAAAGAAAGAAAATTATGAAATGATTTATTTCTATTTATTTGTCTTTATTTACACAATATTACATGTTGTCAGCTGCATTTTATTTTTTTATAATTTAAAAACATACAATTTAGATACAGTGAAATTATTTATCGGAACAATATACATCTTAATTTCTTTGTCTTGCATTTATTTTTGGTTTATTTTGATAGACCAGAGAGAAATTTATATTCCTTTCAACTCATTACAACCAGAATTCAAGAAAATATGTAAAAAATAATTTTTGCATTAAATTTTTCAAAAATAATTTCATATAAACTCTAAAACTGTAAAACAGAAACTAATTATACTCTTGGATTTCTTATATTTTTAGGTATTTTTTTTAAAATTGATCAAGAAAGCTATAAAGATAACCTGGAGCTTTTGACAGCCCTTGGGAAATGCCTATGTATTCCATTTTGTTTTATAAGTGTTTTTACCATTTTGATTGATCATTCGTCAAATATATTTTTCTATTTATTTCGTAACAATTATTTATATTTGTCAATTATTTTTTTAATCATTGATTCATATTCAATTATGTGTATGGGTTTTACAATTCAATTTTTAGTCTTTTCTGGAGTTGGCTATTTATACAGTTATATTCGTTTTATTAAATTATTCCTTCGGTAATATTTTAATAATTTAAATTTTTATTATAACTCATTATCATTAATAAACATTTGTATTTTAGATGTTATGATGAAATAAAAGATCTCAAAGAATGTTTTAAGTATTACAAGGTTCTTTATTTACTATATAAACAATTTATTCCTTTTATTTCTTCAATCTATCAAGTTGCAATCACATTACTGATTTTCGTGACCGTTGAATTTTCGGTCCTTCTTTTAAAATACTATACAAAATTAAATAATTTCACATTGTCTATGGCAGCATACATTCTCTTTTTGAACTTATTAAACGTTATGTTCATTTTTCGAAAATCAGTCAAAATTTATGAGTATTCTCAAAAATTCATAAATGAATATTTCAATGCAGAAGAGGAATATATATTCTCAAATTGTAAACTTTCTCTAACTCAACGATATAAAGATTATAAATATTTAATCTCAGTTAAAATGTCAACATGGCCAATAAAAATTCATGTTGGACAATTTTTCTTTCTCGATCGTGGGAGTTTCGCCTCTTTGCTGGGCATACTAATTGAAAATATTGGCAACTATCTAGTTTCATTTTGATTTATAAAATATATGAATTTTGCTACATATAAATATCTCATATATAAGTTAAAATGTAAAGTTACTGAAATTATATGTAAATGAGCGACATTTATTATATATAATCAATAATAAACATATATATTCCCTGTGTCTGGGAGTTGTGCCGATTTTTATGAGTCATCACTCTTTTTCGTTGGTAGTCCATCTATCAATACACAATAGTTGAG
>VJMY01000609.1:0-43866 GCA_009869795.1 Neelides sp. FZ-2019 | reverse complement strand
AAATTTCTAAGTCCTTAACCTAACCTAACCTAACATGTCCTAAAACACCTCTAATAGTGTTTTATGCACGAATTGAAGGAAGGCGAACAATTTTGGTTTTGGTGAAAAAACTTAGAAAAATTTCGTAAATTTCGTTGGCCCCAAGATCTTTACTCTAACCAAATAATAGTATTAATAAATGCAATTTTCACCTTTTCTCCCAGAGATTGAATGTTTATCGAAGAAATGGAATTTGAAGGAGTAATTGAAGGAGAATTCATTATATGTGCTTTCTTTTTATAAACCTTAATCGTGTGAAGTTTTACATTGAAATTGAACAATATTATGAATCAGTCCAATTAAATCTAAAAACAAAAATATAAAACATGTAAAATAATATAAAATGAGTAATTTTTAATTGAGACTTTCATCATTTAAAGTTTAATTATTCATCAATATAAAGTACACACACAAAATAAGCATATACCTAATTAAATTTTAATTTGAAATAAATTATTATTAACTTTTAGGCGAGTAATTTGAAATTCACAAAGGAAATGGTTAATTCAACTTACGACACTTTGCAATTACGCTTTTATCACCTCTTGTCAAAAAACTTGAAAATTTCTAATTATACCTACATTATCATTAAATTCAATAAAACAGAGTCGAATATCTCTTGTAAATTTAGCTCAATTAAAATTGAATAGAATGGACTGAATTAAAAACCATTATTATTAACCGGTGTTTGAGTTTTAGAATGAATTGTCAGAAACTACTCAACAAGCGATCGCGAGTTCGCGAGACGATTTTCTTCAAGGATTTAAGCCCATAAAACGCATAGTCTAGTCATAAGATGGTTGAAGGTCTTTTCACATTACCTGTAAGTTTTTTGTTGGTATTCTTGGAAGCTACATTGGTGGTTTTGACTTGTGGCAAAGACCCTTCGCCCGCCAATTAGACAATGGAGAGAAGAGCGCGATTCCTCTTGGCCCAACCGACGACTCGCCAGTCTTCGTCTTCTCTGCAAACTCTTCACTCTTCACATAGCATTTCTCTTCTTATGTCCCTTTTTAATTATTTTGACTCACCTTCACAGTAAGACACTTCTAAAAGCCTTTGACAATGGAGAACGGCAACGGAGTGAACAAGCTGGCCATTGATGAGAATGGACATAAGAAGAACGGGAGGACGTATGACGAAGACGAGCCGCTTTTGCGGGAGAACCCTGGACGCTTTGTCATCTTCCCGATTCAATACAGGGATATTTGGACAATGTACAAAAAGGCCGTTGCGTCTTTTTGGACCGTTGAGGAAGTTGATTTGTCAAAGGTATTCATAAAGATTGTTTATTCATATCATTGGTTAAAATGCATGGTGGATAAGTAAGGATGACGTTGAAGGACTTTTACTAATTAATCATTTAAATATGATTCATATAGGACTATAATGATTGGGAGAAATTGAAGCCCGAAGAGAAGCATTTCATTTCTCATGTCCTTGCCTTCTTTGCTGCTTCGGACGGAATCGTGAACGAGAACTTGGTTGAGAGATTCAGTGCTGAGGTTCAGCTCACCGAAGCCCGCTGCTTTTATGGCTTCCAAATCATGATTGAAAATGTTCATTCTGAAATGTACTCTCTTCTTATTGATACATACGTGAAGGATCCGGTAGAGAGGTAATTACTTTTTGATCCATAATAATTATAGCAATTTTGTGATGACCTGATAAGACTTCTTCATTATTAAAATTCATCAAGCATTGCATTGAAGTATATTCGAAGATATTCAAGATTGCTAAATATTTATTTGTATTTTATTAGGGATTTCCTCTTTAATGCCGTTGAAACAATGCCCTGTGTGAAGAAGAAGGCGGATTGGGCTCTTTCATGGATTGGAGATCAGAAGGCAACGTACGCCGAGCGTGTGATTGCCTTTGCTGCTGTTGAAGGGATTTTCTTTTCTGGGAGCTTTGCTTCCATTTTCTGGCTCAAAAAGCGAGGACTCATGCCTGGCCTTACCTTCAGCAACGAACTCATTTCGAGAGACGAGGTGGCAATCTTTAAAATCATTTCAGTAACCGACCTTTTGACACTGTGTAAACGACACATATCCATTTCATTTCCTATCAAACTGGGCACTCGCAATCATCTTGTAGAACATGAAGTTATATATTAGGCATCTTTAGGATTGGATCACAGACTAAAATTTATTTTTATTTTTAGGGGCTCCATTGTGACTTTGCTTGCTTAATGTTTAAGCATACAGTTAATAAGCCACCAAAGGAGACAATTGTTAGCATCATTCGGGAAGCTGTTGTTATTGAGCAAGAATTCCTCACTGAATCTCTCCCTGTGGACATGATTGGAATGAATTGTGGACTCATGAAAAAGTACATTGAATTCGTGGCTGATAGACTTCTCCTCGAACTTGGTTGTGATAAGGTATTAAAAGAAAAATCAAAGAATACAAAATTATATATCTCATTTCCTGTTTTTGCTATCATTCAAAGTTTTGTTTATTTGATTTATTTTATTTGTTTGAATTATATTATTCTATTGGTAAATAATTCATGAATTTAATTTCTTTCAGATTTACAACGTCGAAAATCCTTTTGATTTCATGGAACATATTTCGCTTGAGGGAAAGACGAACTTTTTTGAGAAGAAGGTTGGGGAGTACCAGAAATCGGGTGTCATGGCCAATAGAGCTGAAATGGTTTTCACTCTTGATGCAGAATTTTAAGAAATTTTTAAAATCTCTTTATATTTTACATATCAACTAAGTAACCTTATTACTCTACTTAATTTTAATTAATAATCTTATTACATTAATACTGACTAACTAAGAAAAGTATTCATATTAATTATTGAATTTAGGATATCAGTGTTTAGGACTTATTTATGATAATGAATTAAGTGAATAACGTTACAGAGTCTTAGTTTATTCTTGCCTATTTTTAGTATAACGATTTAGAACATAACTGGATCAATTTGTTTACTTGTTTTACATAATTTGACATCTTTCAAGTTTTATGTTTAGTTATCAAGTACAGCACTATTTACCAAGGCTCAAAACTTTCAATCGAGTCTTTAGTTGTTAACAATTTTATGTCTAAGTATTTATGAATTGCCATTCAATGATTGCCGGTTATTTATGGTGAGATTGAAGGTACAACTCATTTGAAATAAAACATGATGTGTAAGCTTTGATTTTTCGAACTAAAAAGTTCATCTAAATTCCTTGATACAATGAATGAGTTTATACCTCTAATAACGAAAGGTTTGCTAAAATGCAATGTGATGTGAAACAACATGAATTCCTAAATAAAGTATCTTTTTACAATAAGTAGGCGAGTCCTATTTTGTGATTTAACACAAATATTGTTAATTGTATAATATATAAATTGATTGAATTGCCTAAAAGCAGAATGAATTGATGTGTTATAATTATAGAACGAAATTGCTATTTTGTGTAAAATATAAGATTAATTTCTAAAAATAATTTTACTAATGAAAGTAAAAAGAGATAACAGTTAGGTATATTCTAAATATAAGAGAGCAGAGCGTACACATCCAGAGTCCTGGACCGCTCGTGCATCAACTTTCAATAAAGATCTCAATGTATAATTTCATTGTTCAAAGATTCCTTATGGGGATATTTGATTCAATGCAATTGCCTACGGTGTTGGTGTACTGAACGTAATATGGATTGTATAGAAAGTAAAGTAGGTAAATACAACCGATCGGTTTAATTCATTTTTAAAATTTTATTTGTCAAACTATGAACTCTTCAATAAATTCTCTTTTGTCTCGTTGAATTGCTCAATGCTTATGTCCTTAATCTTGCATAATGTTTCATATCTCGACACCTAAATAATAATTCAGAAATTTTAAGTTTCAAACAAATCAATAAAGCCCAAATCAGGTTCATTGCAATACAAAATTTGCGACCCGGGAGCGGGAGTTTTCCCCCATCCAATCTAATAAAACTACTTTTTCGTTTTTATAAAAATAAAGGTGCTTGTACTTACTTTCGATTGAAAGCATTCAATCATTTCATCAAGTCTCCTGAGTTCTTCTTGGGCTTTAACAACTTGTTTCTTATTAATGAACTGTAAGATTTTATCTGAATTGTCGATTGAAATGGCAAAAGTGGAGCTTATGAGTGGGTTAGTCGGAACTTGAAACGTGACAGGTTCGAAGAATTTTCTTCCCTCACTATCATCATCATCATTCTCCTCTGGATTTTTCTCATCCGTCAAATTCGTACCACTAGATCTTTTCACTGATCGCATCAATATTTCAATCTATTAAAAATGATTAAAGAACATCAATACCAATTAATTAATATAGGTTGACTTTAATATCCAAGTACTTTTATCAATTGTTATTTACCGATGTTTCAGTCGTGTTTTCGAAGACTGGCATGTTTTTATCTATTTCTTCGAGGAGAACTCTCTTCCGAACGTTTTTGAACTTTGGTTGAATGTATGATTCGCGTAACTACGTTTTGCATTAATAAAGATAATTTTAAAAGACATTAATTCTGTTGAGTGATACGAGGACGAAAAGATTTTACAAAGAGATAATTGTTCTTGTCTCCAGTTTTTCTTCGAGCTTCAACCATATCTTTTTGAGAGTAAAGAAATTCCTCAACGGTGTCAAATCCAAGCGTTTTCCATGGTGTGAAATCCCCACCACCACTAACCAAGAAACCTGTAAAACAAAATCATTCACAACTTAAATTGAAATTGGTTCTTATGCTAATAATAAGTTATGTGTTCTTTTATTTAAATATTTAAATAAAATGAATGAATAATTGTGTTGTGATAATGATACCTGCCACATCTGAGACTCTCAAGCCCCTTTTGCTGAGGAGAAAATACCGAAAAAGAGAGTCCCTCAAACCTCCAATACGCTTGTCAGAATTCGGCCTGTTTGAATGACAATATTTAGCAACAGTAAATTTCAAGATTTTCAAGCTAAAAATCTAAAAGTTCGGAAGATTAGAAATGGTGAGTGAATTTGAATTATCATTCATTAACTACCTATAGACTTACATGTTAGTTTGTTGATGAACGATGGATGAACACAATTCAGAATAACCTCTGCGTGATTCCTTTAGCTCATTATCCAATGGTGTGAATATTTTGCACTTGCATAAATCGTTTAATATTTTCAGTCCCTGGAACTTATCACAAATTAAATATTCCAAACAACATTAAATACAAAATTGAATATCCCAAACAACAGCAGTGTATCTTGCAATTCTGAATAATCTCTTCGTGATTCCTTTAGTTCATTTAATCCAATGTTGTAGGATTTTAGATAAGGTCTGTTCTTAATGAATCCATCTTGCATAATAATGTAAATAGCTAATATACAAAGATGGTTGGTATATAAGTGAATCCATTTTTTGAATATTTCACAAAGTAAAGTAAAAATAACATGAATGTATTCTCTTATTCTTCTCCTCTGTTACACTTTTATCATTCAATGTCGAAGTGTTTATTGAGAATGCGAGTGTGTTGCACAGATGCGTAGAATTCCAAAAGCTCGCACTTTTCTGTATTTCTTGAGACTTGGATCTCCTTGAGTGGAAGTGTCAAGTATTGTAAGTGAAAGGAATACTCTTGAGAGTAGGTTAGGGTGGTTGTGGCGAAAGTGGATTAGAAAGTTCTTGGAAGTTTTAGAGCGAAACGAAGGGAGGATAATAGTGAGGGACGAATTGATGAGGAAAGCATTGGCGACTCTTATGTCATGAATGCTCCTTTACCAAAAGAGCCTCTCTGCTTTTATTGTCGGTCTCTTATAGGTTGGATAGATTAGATTTGCTTTTTTCATTCCCTTCTGAATGAGGCCGCCTAGCCTCAAGGAAATCTCTGGAAAGGGATCCAGGAAATATTAGAATTGAGTGAGGGCGAGAAAGAAATCTTTCCAAAAGAAGGTTAAGAATATAAACTGGAAAAAATTCTTTTGAGAAAAATTTCTTATAGACTTGAACGAATGAATATTCTTTCTAATATATTTCACCATCTTCTGGTAGGACATTCCATTTAGCACTAATTTTTTAATCTAGCTCCATCTTAAGTTATTATGTATATGGGGCTTGAGGAATTTGTTCCATTATGAATTTTATGAAGATAAGCATTTGATTCATCTAGAAGGATACAAAATGTATGTTAAACATAATGTAATGGATGCCGAAGCCTTGAAGTATTTTTGTACATTTAATAAAGGATGGAAAAGTCTGCTTTCAAGAATATGATCTTCTCAATTTAATTAACTTGAGCGAAAGTAAAGTCTCCAAGATGAGCACAACACGTATAAAACTCTTTACACTCTCTAGTACATATTATTTCGCGTCGTTCTTTAGTGCTATTACGAATTTAAAAGAACATTTGTAGGATAGAAAGAATAGGGGTACATTTAGCCATTGTTTGTTATTTGTTATGAATGAAGTTTAAAAATTCAATGTATTGCTGAATAACTAATATATCTTCAAGTGCTCCTTTTTATTAAATAGTCCCTTATGTAACCCTCTGCTATATTTGGTTTCTCAATCAAGTATGAATATTTGATGGCGCTCCACTCTCGTCCTAAGAATTTACAAGATATTATGCATAAGTTATAAGAACGAAAAGATCACTTACAGAGAGATAAAAATAAAATAAAAAATAAGCACGAGTATTATTTGATAGCATATGCATTTGAAGTACTTTACATGACTTTTAAGAACCAAATATGAAAATCGCAATCTCCTTTTTAAAAATACATAAGCATCTCTCAAATTGAGCAAATCTAGTGTATTGTATGAAGTAATTATGCTAATATATTTTACTAAATAATGTTATTCTTATACGCAACGCACCAAAGAACACAAAATTTTATTTGGCTTTTACTTTACCCAATTTAGTACTAAAGCTAAGCATTTGATATCCTTAGATTCTTCAATTATATAAAAGAAAACAAGAACACAATGAAAAATATTCAGAGTGAAAGTTTGTAAGTGTCATTTGAAGAATATAAAAATTTTTTGAAAGATTTGAAAGAAAATGTATTATTAATCTATGTAAGAATCGTTTTAACTTTGACTTCTACTTGAAGCGACGCAGAAGATGAATAGAATCTCATTCTATATGATGGAATGGTTTGAAGACTCAATTGTGAGAAACACTTTCTATGGGTTTATTTTACTATCCTGAATAATTATCCAGAGAAAGGGCCTCAAAGCCCTCAAATACCATTAAGTTCTGTTTCGTTACTCGCTGATTAAAGGTTTACAATTTACATTTAATGTTAGCTTTAGCACTTTAACTTTAACTTTATCCACATGTGTATTTGCTGTTTTTCTTATGCAATTCCTAATCTTCATTATACTAATCCTAAAAGACGAATTTATTTACATTAGTCGAATTTTCAAACAATATTAACGAATTTAATTCACTTTGATTGCTTTAAAAAGATTCAAATTGAAATACCATCTCCTCTCTTCTCATCTTATTAGTATTTATTTATGTGAATGAGAAGAGGATTTTTCACAAGTAGCAAAGAATAGAAAACGCTCAAAAAATTGTTAAGGCTGAAATGAATCTCAATTCCAAACTTTGTTCCTTGATGTCAGCATTTTCTCCTTAAGATTCTAATTTGCTTAATTAAATACAATTCAAAGATCCTAATTGAGTTGAAAAGGGCCAAATCAGTATAAAAACTTCAATTCACCTTCGTTTAAACTTTTAACTTTTTATCTAATGAGATTGAAAGTTTTTCTAAACTTTTAAAACTTTTAATCCTGAGCTTTTCATTAAATTTTAAAAAGTCTTTTAAGGAATATAAAATCTTACCGTTGTATTTACGTATATAATTTAATTCAGTTTCGATTTCATATGCTCATCCACATTATTTTCATTTGGATTTAATAATTTTGTTAATCATATGATTTTAAAAAACTTATTTTTTGTTTCAATTAATTGATTTTTGTGTTACAAATAAAATGATGAAAAAATAACATTGAATCCTTTAAATTACTTAATTCAGAATAATACAAATACTTAGTTAATGAGTTTAGCTCATTCGTCACTTCAAAAGTTATTTTTCAACATAATCGACCATTCAGATTTATGGAAGTTCAACACAACCATAATTTTTGGTTTACTTGAAAGGAACGTGGGTTTGTCCCTGAGCAAAGGATAATTTCCTCTTGGCTTTTATGGTTTCAACTACCACCATATATAATTTCATGTCAATGTCCGTTCAAAAAGAACAAAATTAACTATTAGCAATTAAGGATAAATGAAACAGTAGTCAGTTAGTTCAGAAAGCAAGTATCTACTTACAAAATTTATCAATCCTATAAACTTGTCTCTTATACCCTATACTTAATTAAAAAATATTATAATGTATGCTGATAAATCGCATGGATAAATACAAAACATTTTGTTTTAATTTAATATTAGCGATATTTATTTTCTTAAACAGCTAATAACAGTGTTTTAAACATCAAACTAATGGATTTTGTAAAGGAAACATTTTTATCGTACATAGCATTGTGCATTGCATATTATTAATATTATGCACATGCACAAAGTATATTATTAAATGTTATTTATGTATGACGTACAATGATGAAAGTTGGTCTTGAAATTTTATTGTGCATCGATTAATTTATACTTTTATTAAATATAGCCCTATTTTTATATTAAATACCGTAATATAATATAAATTCTTCTATGTACATAATATATAAATATTTACTTTGAGCCAATAATCTAATTCTGACTAACCTAATATCGGTTATATAGCAAGTGTTAGCTAACTACAAAACGAATAAAATTCCCAATTCACTTCTAACGATCCAATCAAGAATCATTACTTCTGTTTTATACCTAAGAGTGCTTATTCTTGCACAATTTATGTCTGTACAAATTGAGATATGTTGTTTCAGACCTTACGTGCTTGCATTTTATTCTTATAAGAAAGTTTACGTAATGAGGTGATGACAAAATTTGTATGCGGAAGATTCCTTGTGACCTTCACAAATACAATATTTCCATAATCAATTAACAGTGGCAATGGAACCAAGAAGTTCCTTGCGTCTCAATTGGGCGTAGTCAAGGGGCGAACGAAGGTAATATTTGGAGTTTGGACAGCTAAAAGCTTTTTTCTCAATTATGAATGAATTTGATATGCACGTGTGTTATTCAACTTGTACCTACAATAATTTTCTGTAAATTCATTGAATAAACGACTCAAGCTAATTTTTTTAACAAACACTGCAAAATACACCCATATCGAATGAAATAAAATGGTCATTAGTTAGCTAGTTTAAAAACAGAAATTACAATATAGAAATCTTATTGTTAACTTATATAAATTAAGCTGAAGGTTGGATTAATAGTGTAGGTACGTATTATGATTTGTGAACGATAATACTATCTTACATAATTCATAATCTCTTTTTTCTTCTTATTTAAAAAGAAAATCATAAATGTAGAAGTAGTATAGGTGTTATAAAGCTTCTTGAATTCTTGATATTTATCACTCTTTAAAAATGTGTTTAGGGTATTCACTTATAATAATCAATTGATGGATTTTTTATAAGAAGGATAAAATATCTACTTATAATATTTAATCAATAGTAATTTCGTTTCTGATCCATACTTTCGGGTTCAAAACTCATTTCGTTTAATCTCTTAATACTATTGTAAACATAACATACACAATAAATGAATCAAATATGAAACTATTAAAAGCTAAAAGCAAATAAAAATATCAGGCATTGATATGAAAATATGAATATTGCTTAACTGTTCATTAGTAAATATTAAATACTTATAATTTATGAGGCACAAATGTTTCATAGATAACTAATGACAAATAAACGGATTAACATCCACATACACTGAATTTAAATTTATTATCCCAACCATAAGGATCGTTGGCTCAAAAAGCCTTGAAGTTTTATTTGGTGTTCAGTCCTTTAGTCATCATCGAGTCATCTCATACCTTTATTCGCATGTTGGGATCTTATCCTTCTTTTAAGTTGTAATTTGGTTAAAGACATTTAGGCATGTACATGAGTCCTAAGTTGGATCCTAAAAGAGTTTTTGTGTGTTGAGGCTGTGAGGTGGCCGCCCACATTGGAGTAGCACGTTTTCTTAAGCCTTCATTGCCAATAACAAAAGCTCCAATGAAGTTCAATGAGGTTGAGAGGTAAAAGAGAGTAAATAAGACTCAAGAGGAACTCAAGGCTTGAGATGAAATTGAAAGTTTGCTCTTTTGGCTAGAAAGATGTAAGAAAAGTTGGACGCGATTTAGAAAAGTTCTCTACGTTCATTTTGGGCTCTCTCGCCTCTCGCTAATAAAATAAAACACAAGTTATTTTTTCAACTAACAGAACTTGTCTAGTTTGAAAAGAGTGAAGACTGCAAGTGAGTGTTTGTCTCTTTCTTTCAATTCCCTCCAATTCTTCTTTTAGACCCAATTGAGGTCTTTCTACTCAACTTGAGCCTGTGTGGGTTTTTAGAAGAACAAAAGGAACGCGACTCTTTCACTCAGAAGGTAAAATTAAGCGTTGATAATTAATGTTTCGTTCAGTGCACTCAGTCGCAACTGTTATTTTTACATTCCATTATTATCCTATCTCTCTCTAGAACCAGTGTAGGTGTATATCATTTTATTCATTTTCTTATACTGGGCTCTCGTGGGAAATTGGCAATGGAAGTTTTATTCGTTACTATTCATTCACCTTTACAAGTCCAAAGGGGGGTTCTTTCAGTTTCTAAAGATAACTGTTCAAATTGGGGAGAGTCAATGATTCATCTTGTAACGCATCCAAAACTTGGTCGGCCCACGATAGAGAATGAATGAAAGATTTTGGCAAACTTTGCCCATTTCTCTCTACCTTGTACCGGTTAAAACCACTTAATACCCCTTTCGCTTACAAAGAGTATTTTTGAACAATCCTAATGAAGATTTTTCATGCAGTGCCTTTAATTTCCACTCTTCAAATGTAAATATTATTTATAGCTGGTAAAAATGGCATTTTCTCTTCATTTGCAATTTTTATTTATGCAGTGCGGTTAAAAAATTTAATGTTAGAGTCTTCCTTGCATACAAGTTGAAGCATTAACCGCTTTATGAATTATCTTATGTCTCATCACTCATCATCAGCACATTTGGAGAACAATTGCTGGCGATGTTAAATTTTATAAGGAAGCCTAGAAATATTTTAATATTTTTCAATATCATTTCGACTCTATAAAACAAAACAATGAATAGTAGAATTTTTTACACTGAAAAATATCGTCTCTAAAAATATTTCTATTTATAATTATTTCTTGGTCCTCAGACAGACGTAAAAAGTTAGAAAAAATTATCTTACCTAACACAATTATTTGCTGAATAGATATTAAATATGCTAACAATTATGAAGATCTTAGATCGTAGTAGACTATGCAGTGGAACGCCAACATTATTGTTGAAGAAGCACAATTTGTAATACAAAACATGAGTTTTATTGATTATTAGCTAATAACAGCCTCAAGCAATGAACTTTTTTGTGCCTCATGACCATGATGATGATGATGAAACATCTTTTGAAAGTGTCATTTTTCACATCATCAATGAAGGCACATTATACTCTTATTACTAGATTACAATATCATTCATTTACACTTATTGGATGTCTGCAAAGACTTCAAATTGAACTTATTCTAAAGCGTAGTGGATTATTTGGATAAAAACGTCTTACGAAAGGGAAAGGTTTTTAGAACTATTGTAAGCTAAAATGAACTAGGTACTATGTAATTTGATAGTTATTTGATATGTAGTAGAGTTTGAAAAATGCTTTAAAATGAAATTAAGGAGTTTTTATTTTTAATTTAAAACGATCTAATTTCAATTTTTTGTAGCATTTTAAGCTTTTGAATTTTATTAATTAAATTATTGTAATCATGTTTCTAAAAAATAATCCAATTTAAAACACTAATGTTTAGATCATACGTGCATTAAATGTCAAATTTTTTAACTCTCATACCTCTAAATCTAATAGTCGAGTTTATTGTACGAGCATGTCTAAAATACGAGCAGAATGTAATTAGGAAATTGGTTCTTCACGAAGCGGAGTATAAAATCGAATGAAAAGAGAGAAGGACGATAAAATATTTTACTTAGGTACTACCATATTAAATTATTTAGAATTTGTATATCCTGGATTTCGAACCTAGTCCGAGTTATGTTAAGAAGAAAGTAGGAAGAAACATTGGGTGGATTTAGTTTGGATGAAACTTGGAACTTTATCTCGGCGTGCTGGAACTTTTTATCCATAAATATTTATCAGGAAGAGTTGGTTCCTCTACAAAATTGAATACATGCATGTATTATTGGGCTATTAGGATATATATGTTTGCCATACATGTGGCGTGTTCCAGGCCAAAACTCGAATTTGAGCACAACGCACAGGTAGCATTGAAAGTTTAAAATGAAGACATTCGATTTCCTCCCTCTCCTTGTGAAAGAATTAGTTTCTTTTCTACTTCGTTGGTGAAACTTTGCTTTATACACTTTCATGTGTGCTAAGCATGAAAAGTATTTTATTGTTGGGTCCACAAATAGGAGTAGGAATGGATTTTCTTCCTAGTTTCTTTAAATCTCTCAAAGTTTCAAACTTGTATCAATCGCTATCTTTCATGCTCATTGAGCTGGGAATGATGATAGGAAAATACTCCGAGATCTGATATTTCCAAATGGCATGCAATCCTTGGAAGCTGATTCCTTTAAATGATTCAAGACTTGACAGTTCTACTCTGTTTGCCATTAAATGGTCTATTATGTATTTCCCAGTATGAATTCATACTCAATTAACTCACTTGAATAATATCTTGAAAATCATTTACATACATTGAACGATGTATTTTGAAATTATTCAATAGTTTTACAATTTTTAAACATGGGAAAACATCATTTCACCAAACACAAAATAATTATATTTATACAATTGTAATATCTTGCAATCAGATACTCATCTGTGTTTATCACAGTGCATGTTAATGATGTTAACATTGTTTTCTTTTTTGAGAATTTGCGCATTTAAGCATTTTAAACCCAAGGATAATGGTCAACTAATTTTTGCAAAGTCGCATATAAAAAAGAATCAAATGGCTCAATAAATGTCAATGATGGACTTTTGGCCTTATTGTTAGACATTTAGACATTAAACGTGTTCATAATGCATGAAAGGTTCAAAATGCCAATCAATGAATTTCTTGGTCTAAATGTCGGTCAGTTCATAAGTTTTTAAGTGCATCCACTTCCAGCTCATCATCGATAAATACAAGTTTCATATTTATATGGTCTATAGACAAACATTATTCTTATGAAAAGACGGGGGCTGGAAAAAAGAAGGAAACGGATAGTCAAATAGTCATATCTTTCTGTTTGTTCCTTCTGCCCCGCTGAGTTTCTTTCAACTTTTCGCTTCGATAGCTTTATATTTCTTCATATCTTCTCACTCAAAGCATGGTCTTAGATGGATAGGGAGTTTAAGAACTCATTCTCCCTTTTCCCCTTTGACATTTGCAAATCCTTAAAAACATTAAATGGGCCAAGTTGGGTCTATAAAAAAGAAATTGGTCCCAGTTCTCTTATTCCTCGCCGTCTCTGGCTCAGAAAATCCATGAGGATATTCCACGGCTCCAAAGTGTCCTTCAATTCATTCCTTTCTCCGTCTCTTTCTTTCAAAGTGACGGAGTGGACAAGAAGTGTTAAAACTTTTATTGTCTCCTTTAAACTCGAAAAATCCAAATCGACCCAATGATCGCCAGTTCTTCAATTCGCAAGGGATCAAAAGGATTTGGCCTTTGAAAAGAAATTAAAAAAAGCTTACTTATAACTCAAAAGTAATACGTAGTAAAATCTATATTGACTCTCGTCTATTACTTCTTAAGTAAACTCATAGAAGTAAACATTGCAATTTCTTTGTTGTCTACCTCTGGTCTACCCCTATATTATTAATGTGTTTTTTGACTCTGCCAAGAAACTCGAGCTTCTAGTAATTATTAAGGAGCAAAATGAAAGGAGGTTTAAAATATTTTATACTCCGTTGGGCATAACTAATTGTTATAGGAAGACTTTCATTATAGCCCATTTGAGCCATTTATATAACTCGGTGGATGGCTTGAAAAAAACTGAAAGGTGAATTGAGAAATTGCGTTTACGGGTGAAGAGGCGGTGGGCGAATGAGGATGTTGGGTTAATCTGACTCACGTCACGAATCCATAAGTATTTAGTAGATGGTCCTGATAGGCCTGAATTTTTCTTCGTTTTATCTGCGTAAGAAAGGAACATTGTCGTTTTTGAAGAAGATAAATGTCATGAGATTAGCTACTTAAAAAGCCTCCAAGAATCTATATAGCTCAGCTCCTAATTTGCTGAGGAGTAAATGGAAAATTATCTGCGGAATCTTCGCAAAGTTTCTTTAACACCGAGAAACTTTGGGTTTCTCAAGTTTGAGCTCATGAGAGTTCTCTCTTATTCAAGTTTGGGCAGAGGATGGCGAGTCGATACGATGATGCAAATAATGGCAAAATCTCATTTCCCATTCCTCGCTTCATTATTTAGAAGTTGGGAATAATTCACGGAGCTCTTGGTCCGAATAAATCATACGGGTTGATTCGTCTATTAATTCAGAAGTATTCTGTATCTACTGTAAGTTTCTTTCAAACATACTGTTAGCCTATGGCCACAGTGGTGGTTGGCCAGAAGAGCGGAAAGGGAAACAGAAACAAGGCGGCCAGACGAGAAGGTACGAAGTGATCTTAAGGGAGATTTATAATCTCTCTCCTCCTAACACGACCCACGACCCATAACTTATTTTCCCAAAAAGAGAGAGAATTTATATATGCAGCCTCAGCTTAGGAGGAAAATAAATTGTGTTTTTCCTCCACAGAGCAACGCGATCTCTAAAAAAAACCTCCTTGCACTTCCTTTTCTCAAGGCATTAAGCCCATTATCTTCCGCTTTGAAATGACGGAAAATGGGAGGGATATTACAAACTAATCAAATTAGAAAATCTATTACTCATTTTCTACTTCCTTTAATAACTAATATTTCATTTGATCATACAGAGCAATTCGAGCAACGTGTGTATCACATTTCAACTATGCATCCTTACAGGATTTTGCCAATTAAATAAGCGTTATTGTGAAATATGAGTATTGAAGATTTACAAATTCTTAGCCTACATATCTCGTGAGATTCAATGAACCTCCTATTTAGCAGTTTTCATTATCGTTACAATTTACCATCTGAGTTCGGTCGTTCAACAAGTTAGGAATTTCACGTTCATGCCGCTTGTTTCAATTCATATAATTTTATTGTTCTTTTCAAAAGCAATAAAATGTAATTTGTTTACTTAATGGGAGAAGGTGGAATTGAAACGAGTTTCATTTTGGATTAACATGAGGAGTTCGAGACAAGATTGATTGTTTTAAAAATCGTAAGAGGAGAGAAAGTCTCAATGCGTCTTAACGAGGATAATAAAATAATGGAATCAAATAAAGGAGAGATTCAAAGAAATTGGTTTAAGGTCCTTATAATTTGAAAGCAAGTTCAATTGAATAAACAAAACGCAATTGTACCACCGACTGAATGGAATTAGAAGGGCACGCCTCCTTCGTTTTCAACTTTTCATTCACTTTTTTCTATGTAATAACTTGGATCTGTTTCTCTTGTCAATCTTAGATTCGCTTGATGCGTGAAACTTATTTAGTTAATTAATAGCCTTAAGTAATGTTGAATCTAATCATGAAAATGGAAATTAATTAAGACTTATATAAATTAAACTCTAGAAATTGTTAGCTTCATCCAAGCTTGAACTCATTTATTAGCTTTATTGGTCAATGTCCAACAATTTTGCCGGATATCTAACTAATTAAATTTCAAATTATTCTGTTTTTGAAAATGCTTGGATGAAAATCATTTTTAATAATTTACTCGTTTTCTTTGCAATCTTTATTCTTTTCGCTCGATTCCCCAAACGATTTCTGGATACTCAGCAAGGATTAGGGGAATGGATCTGAATTTTGAATTAAAAGGAATTGATTTGTTTGGGAGGAGAGGAATCTCCAATTCCTTCGCTATAACCGATTATCTCTCGCAAACTTCTATGAGATTGAATACAAATTTAATGTTCTCAATGCATTGGGAGAAATACGTATAATTCGTGGAGAGATAGGGAGAATCCCGACTCCTAAAACCCCAAAGACTCACTAACTCACTGAGCAAAATCCTCTAATGGGGCTTTAGCTTCACTCTCAAGATTACAATCGTCTCCTTCCATCTCCTCTTTTAAAATAACTACACATTACTAGGAGAATACACAACGGAGACTCCGAGTTCTACAACCATATACGCAAAATGACTTTAACTTTATTAAGAGTCATAAAATTTCGAAGAGGATTCTAATCAGATTCTCACTTTTCTATTAAACTGGGAAAATTGGTTCTTTTGAAGAGCTCTGAGACATCCCTTATCTAAATTAATAAAATTACGGCAAATATTTTTTCCCTAATATATATGTACTTCATGGAAAAGTTGCGAACAATGAAAGCCAATTAGCAATTTAAATTTAATTGAAAACACTAATTTTCCCTTTGAGTAATCAAAAAGCGTATACAGTTAGCGAATGGAATTAACGCGTCTCTTGTTAGTCTTTGGCACATCTTTAACAACCTATATCAGAATATCCCTTTACTCTTGCATTGCATAACGCTCAAGCTCACATGCACACAACATGTCTGTATTCTCATGACAGTATGCTTTTAGGCATAAAAAATTATATATAAAGTAGATTTTTTCCATATACCATTAAAATATATTATTATACATTTAGAAATACATTATATGCTGCAACAGTATATATATATTTTAATTCACTTTCGATCTCTTCTTATTGACAAACGAACATTGGATAAGTCGATGATAAGCGAGTCATATCAATATACAATTTTATATTTCACTAACTATGTTTATAATTTATGATTATTTTATAAATATATACCTACTTAAATTGTGATGATAATATAAAGTTTTAATTGGTTTTACATTAGATATTAATATGTCTGCAAATAGCCAAACACATAATTAATTACTATTATTGATACACTCATGGATAATTTATTTAAGTCTAATGTTAAAAAAAATTCAAACACCCACCATAAAAGTTCAAATATGGTCCAGTCAATATGTGTAATATAAAACACATTAAGCATACATTTGTGGCTGGAAAAATGCAGTGTAATAAAATAATTCTCTTTTCAATTCATGATTAATTTTATCAACGGTGAATTATTAAAATTAACTCACAAGCGCATAAATATAGTCTCATTGTATACATGAACACACGACAGTTTTATTTATTAACTTTTGCAAACTCGCAATATAGAATAAAAGGAATCTTAAATGTACTTTTAAAAGTAAAATAATAGCCAAAAATAAAATGTTTGCATAGAACAAAATTTATGGGAATTCTCTAGAGCGTGAACTATTATGTATAGTGTATACTTACATAAATTTTATTATTAATGCTTTTAATCCTTTAAAAAATAGTTTTTTAGTCGTGACGTTTAAAGTTGTTAGCCAAAACTCAAACAACTCTCGTAATTTTGCACAATAATTAAATGCGGCATTAAGGCTGTAAAAACATTAAAGGTCCGCATTGAATTCATTTTCATTTAACTTTTACTTGAAAGTAATTGTGCAGTGCACTCACCTATGTGCTTGTGCTTAATGAAATTAATAGAGAGGCGTGAGTCGAGCTCATTATCATAGTAGTTGATATATGACTGAATGCATTGGTTTGCATCACGATGTAATAATATGTATAACATTACTTTGTAGTTTATCATGGCCCGTACCTTGCATGTAATGCTTAAATTCACGGTTTGGAAGATAGGAGCAGGCGACGTTGACCCACATTTGATTACTTAACAGTTTAACTCGAAGCCTAGAATAAAAGAGTCAATTGTCATTTGTTCTCCCCTGTATTCTTTTCTCGCTCCTCACCACTCGACGTCGTCGACGCGGCGAGGGATTCGCAAAATACAATTTACTCAGTCGTGGTTGGTGTTTGTGCATATTTGGTTATTTTCTGCAGGTCCGTCCAAAGTCTTTTATTTTAATAGTTTTATTTATTTACTCGAAAGACAATTAAGGTGGTTGCACACTGGGCTGGCAAACTACTCTTTCCTAACGTGATCTTTTTCTCCGTTGCAATTGTGAGATCTGTTAAAGCATCTCTTACATGTGTCGTTATGTCTGTGAGTACACATTGATCGCAACTCGTTTTCCTCCCCCTTCTTATAACTTTGTATAAGGAGTGGGGATTACGATGAGGCTCGTTGATCTCCGTTGTATTGTTGATGTTTGGAGGCGATAGGGAGGTCAGTGCTGGGAAAGGGATGAATGAGCTTCATCAAGTCTTTCTGGCCTCGCGGCTATCTCTCCTGATAGAATAGTATACACACCAGCCAGGCGGGGTGGCTGCCTTTCTGTAAATTCGAACTGTGTAGTTTGTGTCTACTCGAGACTCTTACAGTCTTTGACCGGTTGTTGGCAAATTTTTTCCGCATTCATGATCCGTGGATCCCTTCTCATATTCCCCTATATTGCATCTCGTCCCACAGTGGAGTGGAGCAGGAGAAGGTTGAGCACATTCCCTCTTGCTCAAGTCCCAAGTTGGGCCATCAAGAGATTCGCAGAGAGCGAGAGGCGCGGAGAGGAGTGAGATTACATGTGAAGTTCTCAATCGTTCCTCTTGAACAGATCCACACACGAAGTAATCTTCTATTGATTCAGTGCTCTATTGTATATCGTCTGTCCTCGTCCCTACACACAGTCCTCACCTGGAACGTTATTCGAGCCTTGCAAATAACCCTCCGTTTATTCACTTTACACTTCCTCTATCTAATAGAGAGCGAATTTGCATTCAATTGGATTTACATTCACACATTCTCTTTCAAAGCAAGAACCCCTGTGGAAACATTTACCTTCATTCATCTGGATACGCTATTGCGAAATGAAGCATTTTCATTGAATATTTCACGAAATTTCTATTATACAGTTAAGTGATGCGTTTGGTATCATCGTTTGCATTCGAACGTTTTATAATTAAGGAGTAGAGCTTTTATTATAAAATATCTACAATATTATTATAACATAGCATAATGCTACAAGTTGATAAAATACATATAACGTTTTTCCTAGAAATCGATTTTTACAAGAGTAGATTTAACTTCATTTCGAATACTCACGTCAGCTATACATAGAAGAGTTTTAGTGCGGTAAATATTTATTTAACTAGTTTTTTGCATTTAAAATTATTTTTGCAAAAGCAAACGAGTTCATTGAATTTTTCCAAGTTGGTTGAAATCATGTCACCTGTATAAATATATGTATCAATAGAATTTTATTTGATTGTATAATATACATGCATTATAAAATATACCAGACCAAAGCTAACTGTACAATGTCAACTCAATGGTGTAGATAGAGAATGAGATACTACAATATTTATATAGCTTAATGTTTCCAGCATAATAAGGCTTTAATTTAGGAAAAGGGTTTATGGATTTAAAGTGTTGAAAAGTTTAAAAGTAGGGAAGCTATCTAGTAGCTCTATCTTGAAAGGCTATTAGGATATTTTAAGTTTGAAAATAAAAAATTCAAAGAAAATAAAATAAGTCTGATGACACTGATGAGTCATCATTTTGAAATTGAAATTGATTTTTCAATAATGGTAGTTTATAATATCATTGTTTTCTCTCTGTTGACAGTGTCTTGAAGCTTGGAATTGAGAATATTCTCTTGAGGATCGGCCCAAAAGGCAACCAAGACTCCTTGGCGCAGAGGCAACGGAGAGTAGAAATGAACGAGAGTACTCTTGGGCTCCGTCCAACTTAATTGTGTGGATGCTCCGGGAGTGGAGCAGGAGTTCCCCGCCGACTTTGCAACTGGAAGGTCCTCTCCTTCCTTCAACGCGTCTCTCGAATCCTCAACATCTCCTCACCCGCTGTCACCCGTAAGTTCATTTCGCTCCCACCCACATTAAATATTTAAAATCACCGGACACAGAAAGCGCATTTCCTCTCCGTTGAGAGCGAATCTCGTAGTTATTCGTTTTTTGTCAAGTTCTATTAGTTGAGACTGAGACCCGTTTGTTGGCTCCTGAGGCCAAGGAAGTACATAACGGAATAAATGAGTAATTCATGGTAGCTGCGCTTAATGTGTTTGTCTTTTGTTGGATTCTCATCATCGCCCCCATCGCCCTCCTGGGCTATGTCTCCCATTCCTTCGCACTGGCAAACTAATATATTTTTCCACAAAAAACCTCGTTGGAATAAGGAATTGAGACGAGCGCGGCGTGTGGAGAACAAAAGCAAAAGTTAGCTCACATCATCCCCGTTCCTCATTGTTATGATCATGTGGAGGAGAGAGAGAATGAGGAGTCTCTGCCTATCACACTTCAATCCCTCATCTCATATCCGTATACCCTACACACCTTTGTAATTGTTGAGTCAAGAGGAGAGTCCAAACCGGAAACTCTTTCCTTTGCCACGTAACGAGTTCTTCCGTTGATGACTTCTCTCAACCAGACATTGCATTATAGACCTACTCCCAGTCAGAGAACCATGTAGAACTGGGCGGTATGGAAGTTCAATTGAGAATCGCCTCACGCCGTAGAGATTACACCATGAGGTGGAGTCGAATCTTCAATTTCCCTTCCGGCCACATCTTCCATTGAGACTACTCAGAGAATGCTCACTCTGAGAGTAGAAGTGAGTCGATGTTTGAGAGACGCGTTATTTAATAACGTCGCTCTCCCGCACATCAACCTAATATCCTCACGCCGCTTCTCACGTCTAGATCCCCTCTAACATTCGCGTCGTGCCTTTATATCCAATATCCGCTCTATGTATGCGTCTTTTTGGTCTTTATCATATGGTCATAGGAAGTGTTTCCGCCATTCTCCGTTATTGTGCCGTCTCGAGTCCATAAGAGAAGGTTCATAGAAATGGATGGGGAGAATATATTAAAATCGCAATGAGTGGCCCTTGCGAAGGCTGACGCAAGTTACCCTTTACATACATAAATTTATAAGGAGGCTTCTTCTCATCGGAGTCTGGAAGCGCTGGTGGAATGGATTCATAACTCTCCGTTGCTCTCATGTGGTGAGCCTGTGGCTGAGCTTCCTCCAACACTCCAAACCAAAGTTAAATCCAACCAACATTTATATCATATATTACTTCCATTCACTCTTCCCCCGTCTGTGTAGTCAGGTCAAAGGAGAATGTAGTATTATTATACATAGAACCCATGCATATTATTCAGAGCATTTCTAAGAACTTTCTTCGAATTAGAACTTTGACCATTAAGGGGCGAAAATGGGTCTCGTTCCTTCAAATCATCTTGGTTGGGAAGGTTTGGAGAAGGATCAGTCGACATTTTTTCATTCTTTAATTGGGTCTTTGATTGAAAGCGTGTGAGAGATTCCTCTTGGGAGTAAAGCAATCTTTCCTTTAGTTTGCAAAATGCAACATTTATCCGTACGTCATTTACCTCCTCTCGTCTTTCCAGATTTTTAAAGTTTTCGACCAAGGCTGGAGTGTATAGTCTCTCTCCTGCGCGTCTTGATAGCTTCTATGAATTCATCTCAATTTAGGTCTTTGAGCCTCTTGGGGGTCTGGAATAAAGATTCCAAACGGCACTTCAGGATCAAAGGAGATAAAACGGAAATCGGGTTGAACGCGACACACATTTTCTCATATTTTCTAATTTCCCATTCCTAGGAGTGATTTGGACCGTTTGGTTCTCGAAGAAAAGGAATATCCCTTGATATTACTCTAAAAAGAGATAAGATCGTCTCAAGAGGTAAAATATGATGTAATAGAATAGGAAGGAAAGAAAAGAACTTAATTGGAAATTCGATGGCTTCTATATTGACATTTGGATTTGAGGGCAGAAGATTGAGTTTTCTTTCTCCTCTTCTTTTTTCGTCCTTTCACTGACGCGGAGGGTTCGAGGTGGACAATGGCCTTCTTATTATGTTATATATCCCCTTCTCCCTGACTTTTTACGGTGATCTCCAGTGCTTCTCTGACCACACAGTACAATTCCTTTTTTATTTATTTTCCTTTAGGTCGAGCATGTGGGTGGGTTGAGGACCAAATATATACATTTCACATACAAACTCTTATCTACTACGGTTACTTGTATTATAAATAAGACTTAAAGGGGAATTTAAAAGAGGCGACGATGCCAACGAATTTAAAAAGCCTCCTGAGTCGGTCTCGTTCCCGAAGTGAGTTGAAAAGTGGGCGAGCGGGTGACGGGCGAGACGAGAGTTCTAAACCCTGTTGTTCCCAATGTGGTTTCGCGAGTGACCCGATTGAGCTGCGTCTTGAGCGGTCCGGAAGCTGTAAAAGTTTGGAAGGTGCTTCAGCTGAGCCACCCGGACTCTCCTCATTTTGCTCATGTGGGGCCGGCGAGAGCCCAGAAAGTTTGTCAATGCGAAAGAGTGAGACAGTCGTGGCGCTGTCAAGTTTTTCCGCCAACGGTGTCACCTCTAGTCCTTCCCTCGGCGGAGCAGGTGTTGGGCCCAAAGACACTTCCCTGACGGCCCCGCCCTTCTCGACCACGTCCACGGGGAATCCTGGTGGGAAAGTGCGAGGGATGAGCATGAAGGACAAGATTTTTTCCACGTCCTCCTCGACTCTTAACAACCTGATTTCGGGGCGGACGACGAGCAAGCTGTTTTCCGGGTGGAAGTTACCCGGAAGCGGGACGGCCGGCTGCCTCCCTCCTACAACTTCGAGTTTCATGGGGAAGTCGAAGAGCCAGCTGTCAATCGCCGAGGCGGTGGGACCTCCGCTCACTCCGACTAATCGGCTTAGGCGGAAGTCCTCTCTCAAGAAGGATAATGAAGGGCGCCCGGCGTCTCGGTCAAGCTCCATTGCCTCCTTCGTCTGTTGGCGTGATGAGGATGCACCCAGAGAAATCCTCTGTCGGCTTTGCCTTTCGACGGTGAAGGAGGAAGAGACGGTGGAGATCGAGGCGTGCCTGTGCCGATACTGCAAAGACGTAAGAGCCTCTTCTTCTATTCACTCCTTAATCTCAATATCGGCTTACATTTTCTGCTAAACTTCGTTCGGGCTATCAATCCACTTCTTCCTCAAATCCTTTTTTCGCCCCTCTCATATTTCTATTTTTACCCAAACGCTCTGCTCTTTACCGGATTACAAGGAGAAAGGCCGAGGAAAATGCCTATGCATAGGCCCAATTTTCACACGCCTTAATCGAATAACCGGGCCGGTATAGAGAGCAAAGCTTTTATAATATTAAATATCGCCTTTTGGACCTCCATTTAGCTGACAAGATAAAAAAGGATTCAAAAGGGCGGAGTTGATAGCAGGAGAAACGAGGAGTATCCTCATTTATCAAGGGTTCTTTGTTGAGAGAAAACTACGTATTTTAGGAAAAATGAAGGAACACTGACAATCTCATATTTTTACAAGTTTTTTTCTAGTTGGGCTAAAATGGAGGCAGAAGATCAAAAGCTAGATTTTCCCCAACTTCACTAGTATTTCGTTTCAAGTCAAAGAACCCATTATGAATATATGATGTAATTTCATTAAAAACTAATCTAGGGAAGCCAAAATCATGAATCCTAGTCTTCCAGTATTAGATATACTTATTACTCTCAAGTTTCTTTGATGTTCCTTTAGAGGAATTAGTTAACGATCCTTAAAAGCAGTTATACACATTAAATCACTTTTTACAACATAAAATAAACAGTTCTACTTTTATATAATGGCTTTTAGCACTTAAACAATAAATATTTCAGTGGCTTTTAAAGGATTGGTATTCATAGAAAATGCTTTGAAATGCAATGCTGATTTGATTAAATGCTCACTTTAAATTATTTTCTATAATTGGGTTTCGTGGGGCTTGGATATTCCATGAGATTTATTGCTGCTTTCGTTGCTGGCTATTCAAAAATATTTATAAGCTTAAATTCTGATCATTATCATCAACATTATTGTTTTATTTTCATTTCTCTACTCAAGGCTTACCAAATAGTCCGCTGTTTATGACAAGTAAGCCAACTATGCATTAAAGAGAAAAACACAAACATAAATTGACGGATTACAAGGAACATATTACAAGCCTCTTCTTCGTATCATGCAAATGCATTGTACCATGCTATAAATAAAGTTTACTAGGAAAGGGTGAAGGAAAGGAATTTAGATTATATAAGCTTGTAAGTAACTTGGCCTTAAGCTTCATGTGATTCTGGTGCATTATGAATTGTATGAAACATTGTAAGGAATGACAGTTGAGTATATCATCTCACAAAGTTCTGAGCCGTGTCGACTTGAGAGTGAAGAGCATAAGAAAATATCATAGCGAAATGAATATAAGTGAGGCCCATTGATCATGCCGAGGCTCGATGTCAAGGGTTATCAACTCTCTCACAATGAAATGAATCACTCGCTTCCTCTTTTCCTAAAGAAATCACCGGAAGACAGCTAAACAACGAGGAAAACAATTTTTATGTCCTGAGTCCATTTCCATCCTGACCTCAAGTCTTTCATAGCCCTAACGCGTAAAACGAATTTATGATATGAAGTTGAAAGGCATTAGACTAATGCACAATTTTTTCATTTTGTTCGCGAATGAAAATTACCCTGTAGAATTTTGTTTCTTGTTTGTAAATAAATAATATCATCTCTTTAATATTAATGCTGAGTTGTTTGTAAACACGTAAATTTAATATAGGAGTTTAATAAGTAACAGGAGTAATATATATATATATATATATACGCAACATTGAGCCCCAAAGGAAATCTCGTATTTAATTGCAAGAGGATAATTAACTTGCTTCCTATAGAATACTGAACCAAATATTTGGCTATACACACCACATCGAAGCTATTTGTTGGCTAATACACGTAGTTGGAAATTGCAAGGTTTTCACATTTGAGAGCATTTATTGTTTACTTTGCTTCATATTCTTTAGAAGGTTTTGCCATTTGTTAAGTTGGAATTGCTTGGATTGTGTTTCGATTCGGGGTTTTTGATGAGATCAATTTGTCTACGTCAATGTTGATCTGAAGAGTAAACATGTTTTCTTTATTGCAGTGCGTGATGGCGTACGTGAACTTTGAGATCCAGGAGGGAGCTGCTGACATTGCTTGTCCTGATGCCACTTGTGACAAAGAGGGTGTCCTTTCTCTCAAAGAAATTCAGAATCTCGTTGCGCCAAATCTTCTCGAGAAGTATCAAAAATTTAAGTTATATAAAGGTTTGAACATTTTCAACACCTTTTCTAATACTATTATATGAATAACATTATCTTAAAATTACTATTCTTAATCCATACTCACATTTTATGCGAGATTCAGAATTTTAAAATCGTCCTATGATTATTTTATAAACAAAATAATTATTACTTAATATTTATATTTTAAATGTTTTTTTTGTTATTTTTATGACAGAAGTTGAAAAGGATGGTCATTTAATGTGGTGTCCATCACCTGGTTGCGAGACCGTTTGCCGCATTGTAGAAGAAAATAGAAGCCCCTCGAAGAGTAACAAAAGTGGAGGGCGAAGTGGTAGTTTGAGTCCATTGAAGACAATCAATTGTACGACCTGCGGAGGATCATATTGTGCTGAATGCAAGCTCAGTCCGCCACATCTTGACATTTCTTGCGACTCTTACCGTCGGAAGCTATTGAAAGCTGGGAAACTGAGCCTGGACGAAGAAGAGAGTCTCTTTAGCAATCTAGACTCGATCAAGAAATGCCCATTTTGTCACGTCCTTATTGAGAAAGATTCGGGTTGTGCCCAGATGATGTGTAAGAGGTGCAAGCACGTTTTCTGCTGGTACTGCCTCGCCTCTCTCGATGTAAGTTCCTTGGAAAATATATAATATACGTCTTCCACTCAAAACATTTCTCACCACACGTAGCCAGACGGAGTTCCTCTTGAAATGAAATAGGCCGAGTGAGGCACACTGGAGAGTTCCGTTTGTAAAAGGAGTCGAGGTCCGTAAATAATACAGCAAGCTCACCCGGTTCCTCTTACCTCTCCGTTGCTGGAATATAAATTAAGAGAATCCTTGAGCTTCAAATAAAATTGAAATAAAAAGGAATTAACTTCCAGCTCATGCCTGCCTCTCGCTCTCCCTATAACTTGTATTATGATGAAGAAAGCACCTTTAAATCTAATAAACTTTCTTCAATGCTATATAGATAGAATCATATCCTTTTCAAGAGAGTCTTGTGAGACGAGAGAATTTTCCAAATGCCTAATAGAAGGCCAATGACAGCATAGGAGGTTGACTCAAATTCCAAGAGGAAAGAGGGAGACGAAGGCCTAATAATAAAGCTGAAGAACTCTCCCATTCTTCATAAGGAGAGTCCAAATTTATTCTCCGCACTTATAATTCATGAGGAGGGAGAGATAAGGGCATTGTATATATGAAGAGCCTTTTTGTCATCGTAAAATCACTATTATCATGATTTACTGATTTATACTTAAATGAAATGGAAGATCGACTCAGAACTCCTTTTGAACTCCGAGGAAATAGGAAGTTTGGGTGGGAAATGTACTGTATGCCTATGCGGAACCATCTTTCCCTTCTCCCAACCAAAAATTTCAATGAATGAATAATGTTTTTGGCTGCAGGACGATTTCCTTCTTCGGCACTATGACAAAGGACCATGCAAGAACAAACTTGGGCATTCAAGAGCCTCCGTCGTCTGGCATCGTGCACAGGTGATTGGAATCTTCGCAGGGTTCGGTGTTCTCGTCCTCCTCGCTTCTCCGATCCTCATCTTGGCGGCTCCGTGTCTTCTCTGTTGTCGGTGTCGGTATTGTGCCAACAAGCTTGATCCAGAAGAAGCTCCTGTGCCCGTCTAGCTCCTCCTTCTTCATCCTTATAAGATTATAATTATTATGCTAAATTATATTTATTTAATATGCATCCTTCGCAAGATTCTGATCTAGTTGATAAATACAAGGAATGCAACTGATTGCTTCAATTCAATTTATTATTATTATTGCGCACAAAATAATGATTTACGTTGAATGGACTTATTTAAACCTTTTTTGTAATAAGACTTAATTTATGAGGCATGATCCAAAATTATGCGTATTTAGTTAATTTTTTTTAGTTATTTTTCATTTAAAGTCGTAAAAGATGATTGCACCTCGTGTTTAGGGACTTAAAAGATTTATTTAATATCGTATGTATTCTACCGCAACGCAGGTACAAATGAATTGACCAATATATAAAATATTTACTAAAACTTATGTAAAAAGGAGAGAAGCGAAAGGGTATTCCTATAAACCTTGCTAATGGCTTTGTTAATAAATGTTTCATAGAGTATATTAATAACACACAAGTTTCATGCCCTATAATTATAATATATTCAACTAATCAATACACACATTTTGGCTGATGATAACCCAATTCAAGCTGAACACGCAATGTAATTACTTAATCCTACACTTAAATTTTATATATACACCGGATTTAAGAACCAGGTGCTAAATTTTAGTAAAGTGATTTCTGTGATCCATAATGTAATGAATCGTTGAACGGTTTTATTGAGTTTTTATTGAATAACAATTTAATTTATAGTTTTCATTCTATCGAGAGTACCTTTCCATTTAAAGTGTTAATGTACCTTTCTAATGCCAATTAAGTCACATTATAAAGATCAGTTTCATGATTGTTCAATTTTGAATACAACTCTATGTTATTTTAGGATTTTTCAATTTGAAGTTCCATGGTTAAAATATAAAATATAATTAAACGTTAATTGCTAAATCTTAGATTGTTTACATAATTAAAATTTATTATTTAAAGTTTAATATTCTGTGAGATTAACAATACGTACTTGAAAATAAATGAAGCTAAAATCTCATTCATTTAAATTTAATTAACATAATTAAATAACTTTTCATAACTTTTCATCAAATTAGATGGAAACTTATTAAGATGTTAAGCGAAGAGAAAAAATAAATTAGATTAACTTCCAAACGTTTACTTTATATGATATTTTTTATGCAACGCCCGTCTCAAATTGTTGATTAATTCTTGGAGAAGTTTCAATTAATTTCGTAAGCGGTTTTTAATTTTGGAACCTAATTAAATCCGATGAGCAGAATCAAGTTAAGGAAAGAGAATTTTGGAGCGAGGGGAAATTAGAATTGGTAATTTGGTAATTCGAAAACTTGAAGAGAGAAGTATGTGGAAATTCGCGTATATACATAGCATTTTCACATTTCCACTTCCACTTTGACCTTTAGCTGAGTTTGGTGGAGCAGAAGGAGTTTATCCAATGCATCTGCTCCAATTCTACTTTGACTAAAGTGGCTGAGAGTTCTGTGAGTAATGGAAGAATTAACTTTCCCAAGCTATGTAGAATGGAAATTTCTTGGCGCATGGATTCATGGTCAAATCAAGAGATTTCATTTGGAAATGTTACCAGAAATTCGTCCAAAACTCTACCTGTTGCCCCATTTCCTTTCACGTTTCCTCAAAAACAATGAAACAAATACCCGAAAAATTAAGATTGATTGAAAGACTTAAGTGGTATTTTTTATCTTCCCACATTAATAATAAAAGTTTAAAACAATTATTTTATTGTTTAAATTACTTTTGTTTGAATTATGTTCTATTCAATAATAAAATTCTAATCAGCTGAATTAATAAAACAAAAAAAAAATTTCATGCAATTTGTGGTACAATTGCAAATTATATTAATACTGTAGTACATTTTTATGAAGCACTAGATAGGAAATGTATAACATTTTAATACGAAAGACCACCATCATTTTGGTTTCTTGGTCTTCTCGTGATATTCCTTCTTTGATCTCTTAGGGCTAAAAACCCATCAACCATGCAAATATTAAAATTAATACAAAGAAAGACGTCAGTCACAATGAAAATAAACATTTCAACACAAAGTCCAATGCATGCAAAAAAGAAAATGTTGTTCAACCGTCGATGTTCCATGTCAATGTAGAATGGGAATGGAATTAGTTCTATGATGTCAAATTCATAGTCTGTCTGAAGTATTTTCTTTTCTTCTCCAGATTACGACTGATTTCTTTTAAGTTATCTCCACGATTTTCTTTATTGCCCTGCAAAGTTTAAAATGCGTATTATTATTATTAAGATTTTAAGGAGAAAGCTGTTAAAAATAAAACGATTAAATACATCATTTAACTGACCGAAGAGGGAGTTGAGTTTCCAGAGCGTCTTTGATTATAATAACTTGATCGTCATCTCTGATCTCTTCGCCTTCATAATCTGAATTGAATTTTATCATTGAGGGAGGGGTTGTCACATTGGTTTCAGTACTATATTCAATTCCATCTTTGAGACTTTTTCGCTTTCTTCTTGTATTTGTAAGAAGATGTGGGTTCATCCGCTTCCTATAATAAATCTTTATTAAATCTAAATTCGTAATTAACCATATTTTTATAATCAAGCAATTGATATAATGTTCATATTATTGAGAAATTCTTAATTTATAAGCTTTTAGGAACCAATTAGTATAAGCAGCGTAATGGATCAACATTTTGATTCTCTTCATTAATGATAATGGAGGAGTCTGCCATTTTAATTTAGCATTTATTTATTTTTACCAAATAAATGAACGATTTTTTAGACTGTTTTCCTATCCAAAAATAACCATTGCATCAGTAGATCACCAATTATCTTAAGTTGAATGGCTTAATGTTATACATAATGTTCCAAACGAGGAGCATTGAAAGTATCTCATTAACAGTGAATTAATGAAAATATTTATCCAAACAAATCCAATGCAGAAGAAGTATGCATTAAATGATTTAAGTGATAAACGTAGTATAGAAAGGAAATGAAAAGAAACAAATCTTTTCATGTTCTTCATAATGTTCATTCAAAACTGCACATGGCACACCAATGAATAGAAATATGCAAAATGCTCTTGATTTCTCCTTCAGGTATTTATGTTTGCCCTACTCCTGGAAAGATGAAATCTCGTCAGCATATTTTGCTAACCCTCAAACAGTGTAAGATATTTGACATGAAATACAGCTATACAGTCCAGAGGTTTAAAATAATTTGAGAAATTCTGCAGTCTTGGGATAAATAATATCTCAAACGACGTTCATAAGATTCACGTCTTTAGCTCACTATTTTACAATCTTATGTATAAGGTAAAACAGCGGGGTATAAATTAAAATGAAAATTTACACCAGTAGATCCATTTGAGTTATAAAGTCAAGTTGGCTCCATCTCCCTTTCTTTCAACTTTGTCGGGAATTAAATCTCTTAATGATGGTTGAGCTGACAGGAGGAAGTCCAATAAAGTCGGAATTCCTTCGCCAATCTCGGTTTTCTCCAAATGACCCAACTATACTCTTTTATTCTCCTTCATATATTTAAGGGTTCTCTCATCTTAAAGTTAATTTGGCTGATGGGAGAGTCTTCCAAGGGAAATGAGTTGAAAGCCCCTTGCCCAACGTTCTCTCCTTCTCATGCGTCTCATTTCTTATGCTCGACGTATCACTCATGAGGAAATGTTTAAGAAATGATGAAGAGGAGGATCCTCCCCGTGTGGGAAGTAGGTCGGGAGATTGGAAGAATTCAACAACAGATACACGAGCTTCATCAGTGTTTGCTCTTAAAGAAAGTAATTTTGTTGGGCACTTGGTCTCCGCCTTGGCTTCTTGGGGTAGGATCGCGAAGAGGAGGAAAGTTAAGTTTCGCTTCCGGTTCGCGACAACGCCGCCGTACACAACATCTCACTTTCCAAGGGAAAGAAAATAAATTGCTTTTTCCTCTTCCCAAAGTACAAAAAGAGGGAAATGGGGTTCCTCGGGGACAGAGAAATACGAGGGCTTTTTTCTATGGACTATCATTTAAGGAGGATCCTCATCAAAATTCTGCTCAAAGGCCTGAGGCCCCATTACCGCTCACTCGCCCACTTCAACTCCCAACACGCCCTTTTGTTTTATGCATTTATTTATGAGGAAACACTGGGTTCTGGAACAGTTGATTTATCTCACAAAATCAAATCACTCTCGCAATTACATTCATTCAATCCAGTTCATCGTCACTCTTATTCAGAGTTACACAATGGATACCTAACCTAAATGGAATTCTTTTAAATCACAACTCGAGATGTCTAGAAAAGGGTTCGCGGACAACTCGTGGCCGGGTTTTAATTTAGCTCCAAAACATTCGAACGCAATGAAATCCGACTATATCGACTTGGGATACTTAAATCTTACAAACCTAACCCAATCTCATATAAATTAGTGTCGCAAAAGTTAATTATTACTCTGCCACGAGTTGTCCGTTTACCCTAGAAAAGTATTAAAAAGTACAAATTAGTATTTATTGATTAGAGATGTTTAAAAAGAAAATTCATTTCTCATTCCTTTTTACCTTTCTCCATTTCGTTCATTGTTATTTGTTCATTCAAGCATTCATTCTCATTCATTGTGCTAAGATGGCTAATTATAGGATTATTAATATCATTTATTGTTTGTATTGCTTGTGGTCATTTTCTTATTTATTATGTTCAAAATTTTAGGGGCCATCTTGTGTAAATAAATATACCGACTTTCCAACTTAAATATTTATTTACGCTTGCTTATCAGGATCGATTACGCTTAAACTTTATTTGTAATGTTGATGGATTGATGACCATGAATATTCATAAATACAAAATTAATATTACATGCACTGTTTTACTTCATTGATCCAACAATATGTAAATAAATAATATTATGTTTCACCAATAATCACAAGTGAATGAAAATAATTTTTTTCAAATTATAAGCATCTTATTGATCATTGTTCCTCAAACTTTATCTCTCATATTATACTTGAATCAACAAATCTCTTTGTTCAGTAAACAATGTAAAAATTTCAACTGGTCATTTTTTCATTAATTCTGTACAAAATTCCAACATGGCATACGGTCTCAGTCTCGCAAAATGTAAATATTATAGGTAGGTTTTGTAATTTTTTGTAATTTAATTTGTAATAATTTTTGTTAATTGTTTCACAAAAATATAAAATTGGGTATTGTATTTGATTGCTTAGAACTCTATAAACTCATTTAACCTGGCTCTACGTTTATTTGATTTGCTATGTGCATACACATTAGCAAATCTATTACTTTCCAAAAAGATTCTGTGATCCTTTAAAATTATATTTTACCTAATATATTATCTAATGTAGCATTGTCAATTCAAAGGCACTATAAAATGCATGCAAACTATCAATTACTTAAAGTTATGAATTTTAACAACGTACTTTAAAATTCTATGAATATAAATTAATGCAAAGGTACGTGCTCTCAGTCAGTATATGAATTATCATTGTAAAACGAATAGAATCACACTATATAATTCTTATTCTTTGTATGAAGTATTTAAATGTATTCTTTATTATGTGTCTAGATGTGCAATGGACGGAAAAAAGACTGACGAAGGTGAAAAGGAAACACTTCTCCGACCTTCAACTTCAATCGATAAAATTAGTAAAGAAATTACTACAATGAGCCACAGCATAGATTACGTTGACGGGCCTCCTACGACTAAACAAACTGATTATCTTTTAACACAACCGTGCAAAAAGGATGATAACATTACAACATTTAGCAAAGGCGAAGAAACTAAACGAAAGAATCCTTCTTATGAATCGACCATCTCTGCACCGAATCCCAATTCGCAATTGCAATTCAAAGAGGACACAATGGGAGGAAAGTACGAACTTAAGCCCTCCGATATCCTTGATGGGGAATTGAACATTTCTTTCAAAAACTCTTCACAAGACGCCCTTGCAGATCTTAAATTTCCCGAGAAAGGAAATGAACAACTCCCCGTCCCCACTGACTTTGAGAATATGATTTTTAAGCCACGAAGATCTCCTCAAATATTTGCTGCACTTGCAGGTCTATTTTCAATTTCTAATGAACTAATATAGAATTATATGGTACTGGGCTCAATAAGAAAATTAAAAAATTAAAGATAAAATAAGATTCATGATTTTATTAGAAATCCATGTTCTACTGTTGTGAATTAAATTATCAGAATTAAATTAGCTATCATATGCCACGTCATGATTGTAGTGGTATTGAATATAATGTTTAATATGTGAATTTTTATGAGATCATAATATTATAGTCACAAATATTTAATATACCTACATATTATATGAAGAAGGCTTCATGATTCATTAACTCACAATACACTATTATTTGTACAATAAAAAAGGGTTATTAAGAATAAAAAGTTTATGAAGGCATGTTGTATTTCTATTTTGCAAATTTAGCAAATTTTGGAGCATTTGCTCTTGGAGCTGTTTTATCATGGACTGCCACAGCACTGCCGGATTTAAGAGAGAGCGGGCAAATTGGCAAAATCAGCAAAAGTGAAGAATCCTGGATTGGTTCCATCATGACAGTGAGTAATGGAGAGTTATGAAAATCCCATTTCTCCATACCCATTGTGATCGCGCCCCTTACCCGATAATTTAATTGATCACGCAGCGACATAGGATAGCGCTTATAAACCCCGAGAGCATTAGGGAACTCAACATGAAATGGCCATGTTTTTGTGTTTAGTTGGGAGCCGTGTTTTCGTGTCCATTTGCGGGGTGGGGGATCGAGAAGTTTGGTCGGAGGATGAGCATGCTGATTCTCACAGCTCCTTTCGTCGGCGGTTGGCTCCTCATCGCTTTTGCACAAAACCTCCCTATGATTTACGTAGGGAGATTTGTTACTGGTAAGTTCCAAATCTCCAAATTCATTTCCATAATTATGAATACTTTCTTCACTTGATGGGAGAAAAGCCTTTTATTAAAGAAAACTTTCCATTAATGCCTATGAAATGTTAAGGTGTATGATTTGAAATAGAAAGTGGTTTTTCCGCTTTAAAACTTTCAAGATCTATGTGGATAAAAAATGGATCTCTTTGTCCCTTGGCGTTCTCACGAAAGAAAGAGGAGAATTTTATTTTTTAGATCTTTTAAGGGATTTTCCCATTTCTTGTTTTGACTACTAAATATGAGAAACTTTTAGCTCTCGTGCGAAATGTGATTCGGGGTTCGCTTGATGTGAAGCTTTCCGTTTCTCTTCTGTTATGCAAGTAAATGAAATATGGAAGATGTCATAAGATTTGAATTACCTAGAACTACATCCATGTAAAAGGATAGGATATTTGGGATAGCAGACTGAAAAGTCAAAACTTGAATTTATGTAATGGAACATGAACCAAAAAGTCTCCCAGCCATTTGATAGAGCAAGTAGGAAAACTTGGTTAGAAGGATGTAGATACATAAGTATAATAAAATATAATTTAGGTACTTGCCATTTCTCGCAAAATTCGATATTCTATAGATAAAATCTAATAAATTATGGATGGTTGAAAGTACTTATGCATGTAAATAGAACTACATCAATTGAAATTTGGAATTTCCATTGAGAGAGCCCAAAGACTCGAAGATGTATTTGCATAGCCTGGGCCTAGTTATAAGGAAAGAGAAAGTTATCAGGCGTGAGGAAGGCAATACTTTTAGAGTCAATTTCTAACTCGAGTCTTTCTCAATGTTCCGCATTAGAGTCCTAGGAAATGGGGAAGTGTGAAATAAAGAGAAAAAAGTGTGGGAGTTTTTTCATGATGGATCTGAATTTTGATTCTGGCCAGGGTTCTGCGCTGGTGCTTATTCGATCGCAACTCCCGTTTACATTACGGAAACGGCGGATCGCAAAATTCGTGGAGCTTTGGCGTCTGGATTTGACATGATGCTTACTGTCGGCATTCTCTACATGTAAATCAACATACTTACGCTCCATACACGCAAACACACAATCCCATATCTATTCTTCCCCATCAATTTTTGAAACCGCAATGTGGTTGTAAAGTAGAACTAGGAGTTTCATCAATTGAATTCCCTCTTCCAATTTGTTCCTCTAATGATTTTTCCCCTTTATGTAAATGTAACTGTAAACCATTTATACCATGAAATGAAGATAAAGTCTATAGCTCGATATAGCCCTATAGCTATATAAAGTAGATACAGTTTATCTGCTGCTTTCAAAGATCAATTCAAGTTTATATTAGGACAGACTCAAAAGCTAATTAATACGCTGTGCTGTGTAAATATTTTAAACTTATTTACTCAAGTTTCAGCAAGATATTTTTGAACTGCCATGAGCAATTATTTATGTACGGGAGTTTTATCATTCTAAAGAAAGTCAGAATTCTATCTTTTTGAAGTTTTCTGTCCTCCTTTGATCATCTCACAAAGATAAAATGTTCAAAATGTTCAAGAAGAATAAATAATAATATTAAATTGTAGCTTCCTTATTGGGACCTATGCAAGTTGGAGTGTTCAAGCTCTAGCCTGTGGAGCTATTCCATTGGCTACCCATGTACTTATGATGTTTGTTCCGGAATCTCCGAGATATTTGTTGGGGAAGGGGAAAGAGACAGAAGCCAACGTGGCTCTTTGTTGGCTCCGGGGCGCTTCCTCTTCTCAACAAGTGGAAGACGAACTTTCAGAGGTTTTTCATCATTTTTAAATAAAAGACTTTCACATAACTTTCCCCATCCTATAAAATGATTAATATACAGTCCATGTCCAAAATCCAATATAAATAACATATTTCATCATATAGATGATAAAAAGTGTCGATGAAAGCACTGCGAAGAAAAGTAGCTGGAGAGATTTCACAACTTTGCCCGTCCTTAAACCAACGTTGATCGGCGTGGCTCTCATGGCATTTCAACAACTCTCTGGAATTGATGCGGTCATGTTTTATACAGTTGACATTTTCCGCTCTTCTGGGTCAGAAATTAACGAGAATCTCAGCACAAACATCGTTGGGATCATTCAAGTGGTATGTTCCTCAAGGATTTTAATTAATTAAATCCACCAAGAATGTCAATGCAGCTCGTTATAAGACATAGACATTTGAATATTTATTAAAGTAATTTAAGGCTAATTGAAGTAAATGATGTTTTAAAGGCCGCGACAACAACGGCCGCGTTGATCGTGGATCGAAGCGGTCGACGGTTTCTTCTTTTCATCTCGGCCTTCTTTATGGTTCTCTCGATGGGCACCATGGGCTTATTCTTTCATTTGAAGAAGATGAACGGAGATGTTGGGCCTGAAGGTCTTGGTTGGCTTCCACTTGCCTCCCTCATCGTTTACGTTGTGGCTTTCTCCATTGGTTTTGGCCCTATCCCATGGCTCATTATGGGAGAAATTCTCCCGGGACATGTTAAGGGAACTGGTTCCGGAATCGTTACAATCACAAGATGGATCCTTGGCTTTGTCGTGACGTTCGTCTTCCAAGACTTAATGAGCCTATTGGGAGAAGATGGAGGATACTGGCTCTTTGGGGTATTTTGTCTCGTGGCTCTCTTCGTTGTCTACTTCTGTGTCCCTGAAACGAAAGGAAAAACTCTTGATGAAATCCAATTAATATTTAACCGAGAAAGCCAACCACAAGCGCTTTGAAATTTTAACCTTCATTCTTTTTTGAATAATGAAAATGTCATTGTAACGATTCGTCAAGTTAAATGATTTCTAATCCTTATTACATATAAATAACAAAGTTTTATAAGACATTTTGACTTTCATTTTAAACGCTTTTAGATTAGGGGCAGTTATTTTCATGTTTCATAAGATCAGCGTGGTTTTATTATTTGATATGAATTGTTATTTATTGTTGTTTACTTATTTAACAATCAATTATCTATTATACTTTTTCAAATTAATAAATAAAATTTATATTTTATTGACCACTTCTTACTATATCAAAATAATCATATACATAGTTACTCAAGGACAAGTCTTTTACTTGCACATAATTGTTCTTAATTTTATGCTTAAAAATGCTTCAAAGTTTGTGTATTTTTTATTTACATAAATTAAGTTAATTTTATAGAATTGTTTTTTTATTTCTCATTTCTCACATTTCATTATATACATATTTACAGGGTCACCAGTTAGTCTTGTCCAGGGGTCTACAGCCGAAACTACAAATACCACTACAATATGCTATACACTATTCGAAAGAGCGTCAAAAGTTACAATACTGACATAATTTTCATTAAAATATTCGAATGTTTAAATATTTTATGAGGGCATTTTGAAATGTATTAATATACTAAGAGATTGCACAGAATTAAAAATGCGGGAAAGTTAATATCTTAATATTACGTATTAATTAATTGTGAAAACTTAATTAAGTGTCCTAATTGCTTTTTAAAAACATAAATTTACTCAATGAGTTTAAATTTTGTTATATAAATTGTTAGAAACATTCCGGAAAATCATTAGATAGATGATTAATCAGGGATAGTTCCCCAGGATGCCATATCTCGTCACTATGAAAAGCCTCAGAAAATACTCTCAATTATTAAAATATTTAAAAATTCGAATATTTTAATGAAAATTATGTCAGTAATGTAACTTTTCACGCTCTTTCGAATGATTTATAGCATTTTGTGGCATTTGTAGCTTTGGCTGTAGACCCCTGGACAAGACCAACTAGTGACAATGTATATATTACATGTAGGTCTAATATCTTAAATAATAACTTATATTTATTCATATGGTTACGGTTCTAGTTCAATGTCTTGGAATAAAGTTTCACGATAACGCCAATGAGTTCCAATTAAATGGAGTGGATTTCCAAAGGGAGATATTGAGATATTAGCGAAGAACTCGTCTCATAAATCGGGTTCATTATATCCGGCTGTCGCTCAATTCCTCTCCTTTGCCGCTCCTTGGCCTAATGGGCTTTATTGAAGACGAGTGGATCTAATGGGAGCTCTAATGGGCTCCACACTGCACACTCAAAATACAAATCATCTCCAACTAACTATCACTCTCTCCTCAAATCAATGTCCCATCGCAAAATCAATCCGACTTCAAGAAACTCTGTCGTAAAAGCCATCTTTTCCCCACTTTCCCCCAGTTGAAAATTTTAAAAGAATTTATATTTTCATCTCATCCTTTTGTGATCATTCGAGTGAAAGCACTTTTCATATCATTCCATTTATTATACCTTCTAAAATTCACTCTCGAACTTTCCATTTCCATATTCATATTTTAAAAGCATTTCGTTTGAAAATCAATAAATCTAGACTTTGTAATCAAAATAAAAATTATCGTTGAATGGAAATGAACATTTCAACATTTTCATTTTCGTTGCATTTCATTGCATTAAGTAAATTTATTATATATTTAGTAGATATTTAGATTTAGTTCATACATTTCGTGTTGAATTCGTTAAGTTAAATATTTTTGATTCATTCGTTAAATCGAAAGTTATTCATCTCTGCAAATGAGGAGTAGTAATCTTAATTTGTGTAACCGAATAGGCACGTTTGAGGAAGTTATTAAAAAGATTTCTCTAAGCTCTCATTTAAATATGCGGATAAGAGCGAGAAAAATCTTTTGCTTCATTCACATTTCAATAATTGACAAAAGGAAACTTCCAACTTCTCCGCTTCAGACTTTTCAACAATTCACCTTGAGATCAGAGAAGTTTATTCAAAGAGAAGTTAACAATTCCGCAAATCCATCCTTTTCATCTTATAATGCACCGTGCTTGCCTTTAAACCCTATACATTTAGGCTACCATTTAACCAGCCCGCTGAAAAAACTAGTTTTTCCCGTTGCTATTTTTGCCCTCCAATTAAATAAAAAATGACCATTCACAAATATTGACTTTGCCCACTCTTTTACTTATATAACCCCGCATTGAATATAGAACAAAAATGTATAAATATGGATTTACAATACATATGTAAGTAGTAATGACAAATGGAACTAACACTCACTTATCTACCCTTCCTTCTCAAAAACAAAGAACTCCCTTATCTAATGTTATTCAAGGAGTTAATTTCATGAACTCTGAGAATAACTCGCTACTCCTTATTGACACTATATGTCAAAATGTTAATCGACTTTGAATTGATTTCAAATAAATCATAAAATTAATAACATAATTTCATCCTTGTGAATAAAGGTAAGCTATATTAAATATTGAAATCTATCATATTATCCTTTCACAATATAACTAATAAAACTTTTCATACTCAACATTATTTGATTAGATGTCCGACACTCTTTAAAATTACAACTCTGAATCTGAGGAAGATGTAGAAGAGCCGAGTGTCAAGAAAATTAAAGAAATTTATGGGTTAAAGATAGAGATTTCAAAAATCTAAATGATGCATATTAAGAACGAAAATAGCTGGAGGTATCGAAAAATTCTTCAAAATATAAACACTAAACTTAATTTAATTCAATCAACTGAAACTAGAACTGAAATTTTAAATTACATTTATGCAATTCAACTTGCAAGAACTGAAGAAAATTTTCATTGCTCAATGCAACTTTTTTTTTTAAAAAAAAGTAGAAATTAAAATCCGTCGATGATTTTTAACTTACTTCACAAAGGAATATGAAAATACATTTCCAGGGTGGTTTGAAGGTTTGATGTTGGATGCTCCAAGCACGAATAATGCCTTAGAATCGACCAATAATGTTATTAAAAAAGAAAGAACTTTTCGCGAACGGTTACAATTAGGACAATTTATTGAAATATCGAAAACTATTATTCAAAATCTATTGAAATAGATTCTAAAAATATCAACACAGAACCTTTTGCGGATACTCCATCATTTTCATCTCTCTTCAGCCTACAATTGGGTTAAAAGCAATGATGTAAAAGTGCGTAATCATATTAGATTTTTTATTACTCCATCAAATGGGAAAAAATCTAGGAAGATGATAATTATTTAGAGAAGCATGAAAGCAAGTCTTGGCGAAAATTTGAAACGTATAAATATTCGAAAAATGTTATTTGGGAAGTTCAATTTAATGGAACCTGAAAAGATTCAAAATGCACATACCCTTATTTTTTTAAGAATTATGTATGCAAGCATGTTATCGGAATAGCATCAAGATTGCAGCTCTTTACATTTCCCCTCGAAGTTACAATCGGAGTTAAAAGAAAAAGAAGAAGGCCGACAAAAGCGAAAAAGGCTCTATTCATATAATGATTTATTTTATATTTATAATATATTATTGCAACCAATTTTTATGTAATGATATTTTTTAATTATAATCGATTTTTATCAATTTTAATAAAATTATGTATGCTTTAAAAAGTATTTGTTTATTGTTTATTGAATAATTCTAATAGTGGGCAAAATCAGTTTAATTGTGGACATTTCCCCCTTGGGGAGCGGGCAAAAATCAGGTGTGGCATATTTTAAAACAGTGAAACAAAAAGTTTTTCAGGGGTCTAACTAATATTATCTGAAACATTCATACGAATACGAGCTACTCGTGCATAAGATAGAAGCACAAATATTCATAAATACAATCCCATTTTTCATGAATACATTTTAACATTTTAAAATTAATGCTGATTTGTTCTTTCTTTGAAAAGTAAAATATTTTGTTCATTAACCAATTAGGTATTTATGATCATTTATATCATTACAAAAGTTATTATCTAATTGTAGGATCCAGTTGCTTCGTTTTATGCTCAAGCAAGGAGAAATAATACAAGCATTTTAAGCTGCCTCAGTCTATCGTGTGAAGATTCGTAAATAATTATGTCAGTGTTGATTATGAAAGCATTGTACTATAATAAACAATGAATTGTAAACGCAACTAATCCTGAATTATTTATTGGCGAGAAAATGGCGTGTGGTTATTTTTTAATACTATAAGAAATACGAGTTCTCATTTTACTCGCTCTATTAAGCGATTAAACAATACTCCAACAAGACACCGATTGATAAGTTTCCGAACTTTCTTGTTTTTAAGTTTTTTAATCAATACTAATATAACGTTTTTGAGGTCGAGTGAGTTACCATATTCTTCTAACGGAGCAACTCCGAGCTCTCAAGTTGTCTTTGAATATAAACTATGCACAATGAGGAATTTTAAAGGGCTCCTACTAAGAACTCGTGATCTTTTGGGCATAAATTAAATTCCTGACTTTACAAATAAATAATACAAGCTTTTAATGTGACACGCCGCACCACAAACATTTATCGCTTCATGAAAGAATTTGAGGTACAAAACAGGATTTTGTATCAAATTACATAAAAATCTACATTCTTGACTTTTCCATTCCTTCACAGTGAGATATTATTTAAAAAGTTTTCGCAATCAGTCAAATAATATCAAATGCTTTGAAGCTCAACCTCACTAGATTGTGTATATTTTATACTGAACATGAACAAATATGAACGAAATATGAACATGAACAACAAGTGATAATTCGCAGTAACTCCTCCTAATGAAGATATTGTGGATATGGATATCTTATGCTAGACAATATTGTTAATGAGTACAATGAATAATGGGGATTCATATAAAAACATGATGCCGAAGCTGATACACAAGTCAATTGGCTCATTTGTAGTTTGAAGACAAATAAGGAAGTTTGGCAAGAGAATCTCCGTTATCTCCTCACTTATATCAACCCTTTCAACGCCATTTCTCAGACACTTTACTTCGATATACATATTTAAAGTAATTCTTTAGATTCTCAAACTTGAAAACCTTAAGTTTCCATGGAATTAATGTATTTTTGTAGTTGTAGGGTAAACCCAGTGTAAGATTTCTTGGAATTGGAATACAGATTACTTGTTATACGAATGTAGAATTAATTTTATATACCTTATTAAGAAAGTAAAGATCAAGTTAAAATTTACTCTTTATACACGAACTTACAATTAGATCAATAAGAAACGATGTAAAATATTATTGCTCCTTCGCAAATATTTTCCGTGATATGGGTAATCGAATTTTGATAGGAGCATAAACGCTCATCCAATCATCAATTAACTTTTATAAAATGCACATAAGAAGTTAATCGAATTTCTGTCAAGATCAGGGGCGAGTTGTTTGCTTCGTTTCTAGTTATGGTTCTTCGAGTTCTCTGTTGTTTTCTACACTCACAACCAATTAGAAGAAATCTCATACTCAATCACATTTGAGTAGAGTTTATTTTCCAGAAACCGAAGGTTGAATCATTTTTATCAATCAAAAAATTGGGTTGAACAGAAAATAAAGCTGATGAAATTGGGATTAGTCACCATTATAACGACCGACACTATGAGAAATCCAATATTCTTTCTCGTGCGTAAATTCATATTATTTTATTCTGTCCTATATGAATGATGTAATGGATCTTATGATAAATTTTGTTTTACCTCAAATAATCATAAAATAAGGACAGATATATAAAATTTGTCATTTTCATTAACCGAACAGGCATTTGTATTTCTTATTGGATCGGCATTTGGTGCTTCGTACCAGCCACTTCCAGAACTTGATGAATATGAACTGGCGAGCCTTCTTGATGACTTAACTCTCCAAGGAAGTCGTCTTAATGCTGATCGCATTAATTTAATAGCTGATCGAAATACCAAAAAATCCAAAATGTTCTTTTGGTGGTAACATTATGTAATATTATAGTTAGAAATTTGTTATATGATGATAATGATAATATGACTCAGTCTTTATTGTCTATTTAATTTCATTTATTAAATTATCTAATTTTCTCAATATACGATAGATTACTACTATTTGCTTCTAAAACTCAATAGGATTGTAAAGAATTAATGTAAAATGTAATAAAATTCTTTAATATTATAGTTTAACTATGGATTATTAAGAATTTTAGCTATACATTGAATGATGCGAAAGAGTAATAGAAAGATGTCAAATAACGTGCTTTCACGTTAAGCTAGGTTATAAATCCAAATAAAAATTTGAAAGTCTCAAATTCCCAAGATCATATAAATTCTATCTAGACAAAGAGAACTGCAACTTCCAGTTTCAAGTTAGAATTGATAAAAACATCCTTTTAAATGATTTGACGTGACGTTTCACTATTTTAACTTTTGATTAACCCGTCCATTCTGTCCATTTGACCATGTTATAATCTTTAGTTCAAATTTTAAAATAAATTTTAAACTTTTTAAATTAAATTAAAACATATGTTAAATAGTATTAATTAATCAATAAGCATTCATGGTCCGATTCAAAATAAAAGTAAGTACATTTTTTGATAATTCTTATCTACATTTATTTCAATATATTCATACTTTAAAGGGTGCTGTCACATTTGGTATGACATCGTAATTTTACTAAGAAATGACACTCCAATAAATGATTGCTATCATACGTAGTATCTTGATTTGTAAATTACTTTCATATCTCATCATGTTCATTCGTTCATTTCTTAACATTATGGCAATTAATTCAGAGTGTCGCCATTTCCGGTAGCTCAAGTTGAAACCGATAAATTTTAAATTGCCAAAATGTATGTATAAATTTACTATTTTATAGTGACGTAATTTATAAATAGTAATGTGCAATTCACAAATAATTTCGGTAGATAACTTTTGATAATTTATTTGATATAGTAAAGTTACAGTTTTATTTAATAAGTAGGTATTATAACATACGCAATGTATGGAAAAAGAAAGAATTTAAAATTTAATAAAAATTATTTTAATATTTTACTCCTAATAATTGTAAATAAATATTTAATTAATTAGAGCGGTCTCACATCTTGGATTTCAATACATATTTCTTTAATACTTTTCTAGTTTATGGAAAGATAGTACAAAAGAAAAAATTGGAAAATTGTACCTTAGCACAATTAGATATATTATATGTAAATGCTATTTAGATACCTTGAGAAAATGGAGTGAAGTGTATTATTAAACGTATTAAAAAAGTCTAATCCAATAAATTTTTAATT